>JAZKJV010004464.1:0-306504 GCA_037367405.1 Ottelia alismoides | reverse complement strand
TCAACGATGCAACATCGGCCTACGGTGGTTTGCCAAATTTTGCCCAACACCTCTCGGATCGGTGGTTGGATATATGGCAATGAAAGCACAGAGTACGACCGTGACTATGGCCAAATCACAGCCTCGACATCCTCTGGAGTTGTAGCTGACACCTCTTCCAGATAATGCCAAAAATCAAAGTTCTCTACAATCTGTGGAGGATGACTATGACCAGTGGAGGTCTCGAGCGGCTACAGACGATCAAAGATGACCTTAATGGAGGTAAGTGTATCAGACATGAGAAACCGGTCCTTCACGATCTGGTAACGAGGATGAAGTCCGGCAAGAAATATGTAGACTTGCTGCTCAGATTTCTCTGCCACATGTTTAGGACAACAGGTTGGCTAAAAGATAGCAAGTTCCTCATAGAGGTTGATAAGATGTCAATAGTACTCTATGAAGGTAGACTCGCCTTGAGAAACGGACCAAATCCATGTGTAGATGTTCGCAAGTCATGAGTCTCGTGACTTGGTAGTCCGCTAAGAATAGGTCTTGTTAGTTCATCCTACGTGTCCTATGCATTGTCCTTGTATAGGAGATTTACAGCAATGTAGGACTTGACATTGTTGGCCATTCATGTCATGACATGATAGTTATCCCCAAGCCAGGAGTCATAATTTTTGTTCATTCCTTTAAACGTTCCTTCATCATAAGAGATATTTCCTCTGACCTTCGATGACTACCTTGAAATCACGATACCATAGCATATAATTATCAACGCCCCAGAGTTTGACAGAAGGCCCATGAAACATCATAAAAGATGTGAAAACGAAGGGCTTGGTCTCAGTAGGAGTCGTGGCCATCGTGATCATGGCCTCAAATTTCAGCGAAATTCGGTCGAATTTCTGTCGAATATCGATATCCAGTCGAAATCAAAATTCGATCGAAATGACCGAAATGACGAAATATGGGGGTGCTAGTATAAAAAATGGCCGAAATGGCCGAAATTTCGGTCGAAATTCCACCGAAATTCCATCGAAATTCTGTTTTGGTCGATACCGAAATGGTGACCGAAACCGACATTTAAGGCCTTGATCGTGATCAAAGAGAGACATAGACTAGGTGATGAAAAAATCAAATCACATATGGAGCTTGATTAGGGCACCAGCCCTTGAGTGAGAAAAGGCATGTACAAGATGGGAAGATGGCTAAAGTGGCACATGAGACATCCGTTGAGAGGCTGGGCGACGTCTATGAGGTTTGCTAGGAGGGTCGGGCAGTGTCGAGGAGAGTCCCACGCATGAGGGTAACACTGGTGCTAGCGGCACCGAAGAACCTCACACGAGGGTTGGGTCGTAGGACGGCGGTTGGGCATCAGATGAAGAGAATGTGTGAAGGGGAGGCCTGTGGTGGCAACGGGAATCTTGGGCATGAACTGCGTTCTAGGACCGTCAGCTTTGATATCGTGTGGAAGAAGAAAATACAATGGAATGATTTTATTCATGGATAGGGTTTCTTATATAGCGTGAAATCCTATTCCCAATAGGTGATAATTACATAATAGTCCCCGAAGGGTTAGACATAGAAAGAAAGTACATGAAAATAGATAAGACATGGAAACAAACCAAAAATATAAAACAAATAACATCACCAAGCCTAACAAAAGAAAATGACCTGCAGACATAAATTTTACAAATTGCCCAATTACAAACATAAAATGCCCCAACAAATTATGTACCCGAATGAAGCCTTACAAGAACTCTATCTAATTATAATAAACTAATAAAAGCAAATCCGAGCAAAGACGGTGCACGGGCATGCCCCATGTATCCAGTCAGCAACTAAGCTAACTACCACAAAAATCCACAGGAACAAAATAAAAAGAAATGCATTATAAGACTTACATAATTAGCAGCTATATACAAGATGAAAATCCACAAACGTTATTGTCATCTAAAATGCTAGAAGGTTTCTAGATCATCTGCAATAGATAGCCTGATCTATCTGGGGTGGAATTTGTTTGATCTCTGTTCCAAGTTCTTGCTCAATCCTATACCTGTCGATATCATTATACATGCATTAGATTTGAGAAAAACTTGGTACACAAAATCAAAAATGACTTTGATTTCTCACAAATTAAAACGATCTTCATAGGTGATCAGATTCACAGCCAAGCCAAGATGGCCATATCTTCCAGAACGACCAACCTGCAACAGAAAACATGCATGCATCATAAATCATGCTCCATTATCCATCTTGTATAGTTAAACAGATTAAGTTGTGCTTTCAAAGGTAATGGAGCCTTCCATTCTATCACTGAGAAAAAAACACAAAGGTATAGATTTCCATCATTTCACGAAGAAGCGTCCAAAATTGGCCTGAGGCCAAGGGAAGCCACGTCTTCCTCCTTCAAGATTATGTTGCTCCAATCAAATTCAAAAAAGAAAACAAGCAAATAGACACATTTTCCACATTATCAGATGAGACTTTTTGTTACCACAGTTTCCGAAAACAGAACTAGTGGAACCAAAAAAAGCATACCCTATGCAAATACGTCTCTGAGTTTTTTGGAAAATCGAAGTTGATGACAACATTCACAGCTTGGATGTCAATACCTCTTGTAAACAAATCTGAAAAAAGAAACAAACATTAGAATGAAACATGATCATGAGCGGCAGTTGTGATAATATTACATCCCTAAGAACCTTTAAATTATGTATCAAGACATGCCTTTTGTTTTTTCATATTTTACTCTACTCTTCAAGTTTTGTTTTGTTGTTTTTTGTTTCTCTTCAGACGCCCCTAGTACATATTCCACTAGCCTCGCATGTTTTTTGTTTGTTTGTATTTTTTTTGTATAAGAGAGCGAAAGGTTCTCAAATAGGAACCATCTCAGTCAAGGTTTTTTGTCAACAATAAAAATAAAGTTCTTCATGCATTTCTAACTTAGGAACACTAGACAAACTTTTAAGCATACATATAAAGGAAGATTTTCCAATTAGGAGAACCATCTTGAATGACATGAAAATACGAA
Source organism: Ottelia alismoides (assembly GCA_037367405.1). NCBI lineage: Eukaryota > Viridiplantae > Streptophyta > Magnoliopsida > Alismatales > Hydrocharitaceae > Ottelia > Ottelia alismoides. The sequence goes on along the minus strand of JAZKJV010004464.1, from coordinate 303,491 downwards.
TCCAACACTCAACAGGATGATAAAGTTGTAAAAAAACTTGCAGAAGTTAAGCTCTACAAATTTTTAGAAGGGCTACATAGAGCTAGAAGCACCACTACACGAGGGTCCTGGAAAGGGGCTTTGGTGTGGGCTGCGAATGTACACAAATCGAACAAATTTTTAATGTTATCGTTATTTGTTAGACTATGCGTCCATAGATGGTAAATTAGATCCCTTCAGGTCCAATTACCACATCCACAAGTTTAGTCCCACATCGTCTGTGAGTGGGACTTGATCTTACTGCCGGTGCGATATAAGAAACATCATACCACCTGTAATCTTTGAAAGAGTTGAATATAAACATCATCCCTTCGAGGCGGCTCTCCAATTGTTTCATCCCACTCGTTACTGGTTCCACGTTAAATCACGGTGTTCTTTCATGTTCTTTATTTCTTTATCTCTGATTATGCTTCCGTGTTCTCGTTTTCTACATGATATAAGAGCCGAGTTCAATTCTGTGGATTTATTCTTAAAGATTTATTATAATGCTCATGTTCGAGATCATTCAAATTTGAGAAAATTCTAGGGATTTTCGGAACCCTAATTCTGTGTTGGTGGTAATTATATTGTTCATCTGCATGGATCATGAATTCATCATCGCCACATTCTTGTTATTCAAGTTTTGGGAAATTTCAAGGAGTCGCCATCACCAATCTTTTCGTTTACAATCTCCAAGCGCAGTGCACTCCCAACGCGTGCACGATCTCCGATCTCTCTCACTGTGACATTGAGTCTACGTGAAATGGGGTTCCCAGTTAGGAACTCCCACGCATTTCTCATGTGATCGAAGCAGCCCAGGTTTTCGCAAACCCTCATGTAAGCGAAGCAAACGATGATCGTGCACGAAGCCCTCAAGATGCAGGAAGAATCGACTCCAGCAATCCCTCCCTAAGCACATGTAGTGCACATCTCATGGGTTTCTACCATCGGGAAACCCTAACCAAGAAGATGAAGGGCTTGATACACATGTAGTGACTTTTCAAACCCGTTAAATAACAAAATACAATGGAGTATTACGAAAATTGATTTGATCTGATCCATCAACATGTATATATGCATGTATACATGCATACTATCCATGATGTCATCCATGATTTTCACCGCCAACAAATGTCACAATTTCTTTCTAACACAGAATGACTAAAAAAAATGCGATTAGATAAAATACTAAAGAGATTTTTACACTACATGCCCTATAGACTTTGTCAATTACCCACTTGCCCATGTGTTCCTTGTACGTGTTTCAGAAACCCTATAAACTTGCTCTGTTTAACACTATAGTCCATGTCGTCAATTTAACTCTTCATGAGTTACACTACGGTGCATCTTTACAAGAATAAAAGAGACATTTAAAATTGTTCAAATTACAGATATATAAAACTGATGAGTTAAAATAAGAAAATTTGATAATGTGCGATCGAAAGAAGGTTGGGGTAAGTTTCCAAAGTGATAGAAAACCAATTCGAGTTCATGGCAGGTCATTGAATTATTGAAGTGTTGGGAAAAATAAGAGAACTTGTTTATTCCATCAGGCCTAGGCTCTCGTATATAGGAGAGTAGCCTATGAGTAAATTACATAAAGAGTCCAACAGAAAAGACAAATAACGAAAGATAAACATAAGTGAATAATATATGTCTACACTCCCCCTCAAGATGGAGCATAGATATCAATCATGCTCAGCTTGGACGCGCACTTCTGAAACGGGCCTCGCAGTAATGCCTTGGTAAAAATGTCTGTTGTTTGACTCCCTGAACTGACATGGGATGTAGCAATGAATCCCTTCTGAATCATGTCACGTATAAAGTGACAGTCAACTTCAACGTGCTTGGTTTTTTCATGAAATGTTGGATTATTTGCAATGAACAAGGTCGCCTGATTGTCACTTTCCAACGCCATAGGAAGTGGGACTTCTATATGTAAATCTGTAAGCACGGCCTTTACCCACATCATTTCTGTGCTAACATGGGCCATCGCCCTGTATTCTGATTCAGTACTGGATCTTGCCACAACAGTTTGTTTCTTGCTCCTCCATGAAACTAGAGAATCTCCAACATATACAGCAAACCCGGAGGTGGACTTCATGTCATTGGGACACCCTGCATAATCTGCATCCGTACAGGCTGAGATAAGTAATCACCTTGCCTTTCTTAAACAATAAACCAGCACCTGGAGATAACTTGAGGTAACTGACTATCATATGTATGGCATCCATGTGTACCTGGCGTGGTTGCTCCATGAACTGGCTTACTTGACTCACAGCAAAGGATATATCGGGCCTAGTAATAGTGACATAAAGGAGTTTGCCCACCAGTTTTCTGCATCTTCTCCTATCCACCTCCTTTGTATCACCATCATATAGCTTCATACTAGGATCCATAGGTGTGGTAGCAGGTCGGCAACCAAGCATTCATGTTTCACTCAACAGGTCTGTGACATATTTTCTCTGAGACATTACCAACCCATAAGGATTTCTAGCGAACTCCAGTCCCAGAAAATATCTGAGAACTCCAAGGTCCTTGGTAACAAATTCACGGCCAAGCATTTCTTTCGCCACAATTATTCCCTATTCATCATCTCCTGTAATTAAAATGTCGTCTACATAGACCATGATTGCAATGATGCCTCTGGAAGTCCTTTATACAAACAGTGAATGATCAGCATTGGAACGTTTGTATCCATGTTTCTCAAAGAGATCTGAGAGCTTATGGAACCATGCTCTGGGGCTCTGCTTAAGGCCATAGATAGCCTTATGAAGTCTGCATACCTTAGGATACTCCCCCTCAACAGCAAAACCAAGTGGCTGTTGCATGTAGACTTCCTCCTGTAAGTCATCATATCAAGGCCTTAAATGTCGGTTTCGGTCACTATTTCGGTACCGACCAAAACAGAATTTCAATGGAATTTCGACCGAAATTTCGGTCATTTCGGTCATTTTTTGTACTAGGACCTCCATATTTTGGTCATTTCGGTCGAATTTCAATTTTGACTGGATATCGATATTCGACAGAAATTCGACCGAATTTCGCTGAAATTTGAGGCCATGCACCATATAAGAACGCATTCTTCACATCCAACTGGTATAGTGGCCAATCACGATTGACCGCAACAGAAAGCAGGATTCGTAGAGTGGAATGGCGGGCCACCGGCGAGAATGTATCAAGATAATCCACCCATATGTTTGTGTAAAGCCACGAGCAACAAGACGAGCCTTGTATCTCTCAATACTGCCATCTGCATTCTGCTTGACTGTAAATATCCACTTGCAGCTCACTGGAGACACATCGGCATGTGCAGGAACCAGACTCCAAGTTCCTCTAGATTGAAGAGCTGCCATTTCTTCCTCCATGGCTAGACGCCATCTGCTATCCTTCAGTGCATCTTGGTAATTCCGTGGAATATCCACTGTTGACAATGCGATGACGAAATTCCTTAAATCTCCAGTTAGACGATCAAATGACACAGAAGCTGTTAAAGGATATGACGTGTAGCTTCGCTTCGACTTTCGTAGAGCTATAGGAACATCTAAATCATCTGCGTCCTCGTCTGGCCTCTGCAACACATCCTGCTCAAAAAAATCATCAGATCCATCAACAGTAATATTTTCAGAACATACCTTAGGCGAGCTAGGTGATAAGCGATGACCATGAGCTGAAGCAGGCCTACAGGTATAATGAAATGGTAATGGTGAAACAGGTATAGTAACAGAGGGTGTTGATGGTGGTGGCAGTGGTGGTGGTGTTGATGATGGTGGTGGTTGTGGTGACATGTAGATGGCATCAGTATTAGCAGGGGGTATCAACTGATCATCTGAGGTTGAGAAATACATAACAGATTCAAAAAATGTAACATCAGCACTGACAAGGTACTGCCTGCGCAATGGATCGTAACACGTGTACCCCTTTTGAGTTCTGGAGTACCCAACAAAGACACACTTGACAGCCCTAGGAGAGAGCTTATCAGTCCCGAGAGACAACTAGTGGACAAAAGTGACCGAACCGAACACACGAGGAGTAAGGGAGAACAATTCTTTTCCAAGGAATATAAGAGAGAAAGGAATCTTCTCACCTAGAACAGATGACGGCATACGATTGATTAGGTAACATGCTGTAAGTACAGCATCACCCCAGAAAGAGTGAGGAGCATGACTCTGTATAAGGAGCGACCTGGTTACATCCAGCAAATGGTGATGTTTTCTTTCAGCAACCCCATCTGTTGGGAGGTATAGGCACAGGATGTCTGGTGGATGATCGCTTGGGATGAGAAGTAACTAGATAGGACATGAGTACACAATTCCAAGGCATTATCACTTCTGACGATTTTAACAGATGCAGAAAAAACATTACGAATCTCATTAAGGAAATTGACTATAATATTCCCTGCTTCATATTTCTTCTTTAACAAAAATACCCATGACACACGAGAAAAATCATCCACAATACTATATAAAACATGTGTCCCTGATGATCAGGAACACGACTCGGACCCCAGATATCGACATGAAACAACTCAAACTTGGAGTACTACTCTGACACTGACAACCGGGAAAGGTAGACCAATGATGCTTTCCCAACTGAAAAGCCTCACATTGAATAGACGTGACGCAGTTTCTGAAGCAGTAGATGTCCAAAGCGCAGGTGCCATAGCAGAGGAGAGATGGGTCCAGCAGGTAGAGATGAGGTTCCAGCAAAAGAGTCTGACTGAGGCGATAGAGGCATCATTGCTCATAGCCACGCCCAATCACGTTGCCCATAAGGATGTCCTGAAAAACAAGAGAAGATGGATCAAAAATCGCCCGACACTGTAAATCCTTTGTAATTTGACTGATAGACAACAAATTCATTGAAATATCAGGTGTGTGTAACACATTCTTGAGATGCATAGATGACATCAGTCTAATATCCCCCTGACCAATAATCAGGGAATGTGTACCATTAGCAATGACCATTGTTCGACCTGGAAGGATCTGTTTGTATCCTGTAAGTAGACTTTGATCGCCACATAGATGATGTGTGGCGCCAGAGTCCATAATCCATGCTAAAGTATCTGATCCACTACTAGTAAATGCATATGTGCTACCTGATGCACTGGTAGATGCAGAGGCGGATGACGCAACATTAGACTGGTTCTCAGTAGTGGGTGTTGGGCCAGATGGAGGAATGATACCCCTTAGACGGGCGACAAGATCATCAAAGCGTTGATCCAAAGAAGCAGCAGACGGAGGCTCGATCTGCTCAGTGACTCGTGCAGATGCAAGAAATCCATGCTTAGAGTAGCATGTGTCTTCGGCATGTCCAGTGCGATGGCAATAGGTACACGTTGGCCGAACACGGCCTCCTCTGCCACGAGGGCCACGGCCACGGGCCTGATGATGGTGGTGACCTCCACGACCTCGATTGGCAGCCATGGCTGAAGCAGTCTGATTCGTAGTCGTAGAGGAAACAGTGATGTGGCTCAGTCTGTGAAAGGCTTCCTCCATAAGAGGAATAGTAGAATCCGCCAAGATCTAGGATCGTGCTGCCTCATACTCAGGATCAAGGGCGGCGAGGAAAACTCCTACCATAGTAGCATTCCGGTAGGTCTTCTGTTGCTCTGGTGTGGCTGTCAGGGGCATGAAGCTATAAAACTTCTCAAACATTCCTCGCAGAGATGTGTATAGTGAGTGCAGAGGACGTCCATTCTGCTTGATAGTAAATATGTCATGCTGGAGTTGCATAATCTTTGTCTCATTCTTCGCTTGAGAATATGTAGCAGCCAGAATATCCCACATTGCTTTGGTTGTGGGCTGATGAAGAATATCATTGGCAATCTCGATTGCCAGAGTTCCAGACAGCCATACTTTGGCATATGCATCATCTGCCTTGTTGGAAAAGAAAAGAGCCTACCCATGTGTTTAGTACCACATGGGGGAGCGGTCACTATTGGGTCTGTCCGTGGAGCTATATAAGGAGCCCCACACCCTCTGTACTCATTGAGAAAAGCAATAGCAAAATACGCCTCTTTGAGGGCTTCTCCCGTGGTTTCATCCCGCTCCTCACGGAGTAGGGTTCCACGTAAAATCATGGTGTTCCCATGTTTATGTTTCTTGTTTATGCTCTGATTTATCATTCGCTTCCGCATATTCTATTTTATTACATGGTATCAGAGCGGGTCGATTCTCAGAGATTTTTTTTTTGACACTCAAAAGAGGGGGACACACTCATAGGTGTTCGCCCCAATTTATTAAAGAAGGATGAAGGAAATACTTACAGCGGGGAGAACAAAAAGCAAAGGTCGAGGTAGATGGTACACAAGGTACCATCCGCCACCCAGAAGAAAAACTTTACATGGATAACCAGTCCGTACAGAAATTATTTGCAGCGATACAGATATTTTCCTTGTAGAAACGCTGCCCCGCAAAAATCAAGTTGTTTCTTCCCAGCCAAATGCTCCAAATACGCGCAACGGGGATAATTCTAACCGATCGAGGGCGAGACGATGCAGCAACAAGGCTCTCCCAGAAGGCAAGCATGGAGGAGCGATTTACCCAATCCACGTCAGCCCAGATGTCCTGCACGAATGGACAAAAGAAGAATAGGTGGCTGGAGGTTTCAGTGTGGAGGCCGCATACCCCGCAGGAAGAGGAGATGTTCGGGATAAAGGAGGCGCATCGGTCCCGCGTAAGTAGTCTTCCCCTTCTGAGAATCCAAAGGAAGACGCCAATCCTCTCCGGGATCTTGAGATCCCAAATAAGTTTGCAGTGTCGAGAAAGGGAAGCATCCGCATTCAAAACAGGGGGGAGAACGGAGAGATAAGCCTTACGAGAGCTGAAAGTCCCGTCCAACCAAACAAAATGATCACGGCCCGATGAAGGCGAGGAAGCGTCCGCAAGAAGAGTCAACATAGCCGTGAAATCAGAGAATCGCTGGTCAGATAGTGTGCCTAGAAAGATAGGGCACCAGACGCCATCGTCCCAGCAAGAGGCCACCGTAGCGAGCTTGTCCCCGGCCATCGCGTATAAACGAGGAAAAAGGTTCATGAGAATGCCCTTCCCGGACCAATCCACAGTCCAGAATCGAAAAGATCTCCCATCGCCAATAACCGGAGCAACCAGCGAGCGATTAGTGTTGAAAACATAGAGGACATCGCGCCAGAAAGAATGGGAGGGACCCACGGAGAAGCCGCCAAAAACGGTTGCAAAAGCATGACCCGCAGCCACGCGAATACATTGTAGCATGAAGCTCTCGTCCCGGCCCAGAAGCCTCATCGCCCACTTGAGGAGCCACGCTTCACGAATCGCCTCCAGGCGCCTAACGCCAAGACCCCCTTCACTTTTCGGCCGAGAGATTTCGTCCCACCCAACCAAGTGCAGGCCTCTTCTGTCCGAACCGTTCTTGCCCCACAAGAAGCGCCTCATTGCTTTATCCAGGCGTATACGGATTCCTTTGGGCAATCCGCGAGCCGAGAAGAAATATATGGGGATAGCCGAGAGAACCGATTTGATAAGCACTAAACGACCGCCCTTGGATAGAATTGACGATCGCCAACCAGCTAATCTGCCCTAAACCTTATCAATCACCCTTTGATAGTCCTGCAAGCGCGGCCGGCCAAGAGAGAGGGGCAGACCCAGGTATTCGAGCGGGAGCTCCCCGATGGAAGCCCCCAAAATAGAGGAGCATTCCCCGGCCTCAAGAGCCGAGAAGCCAAACGGCACCATTCTTGATTTAGCGCCATTGATATGGAGCCCTGAGATCTCGCAAAAGAGTTGAATCGTAGTGGTCATTCCCAAGGCGTGAGACCGGTCTCCCTCAATAAAGCAAAGAGTGTCGTCCGCGAATTGAAGTAAAGGGATATGCAGGTTATCCAAAAAACATCCGCGAGTATAACCCGCATTTGCCACCCCCTGGATCATGCGTGGCAAGACGTCAGCTGCCAGAACGAAGAGGAGAGGGGCGAGGGGGCAGCCCTGACGAACCCCTCTCCGAGGCTGAAAAAATCCCCCGGTCGGCCGACCATTCAAAGACAGTGAGAAAGAGACAGTAGTAACGCATCGTTTAACCCATGAGATCCACAGTGGAGGGAAGCCCCGAGCCTTTAGAACCCCCCAAAGGAAGCGCCAATCCAAGGAGTCGTAGGCCTTCGCAAAATCTATTTTCCATAGAATCCCCTTCGTGCCATTTCTATGCCAACCGTCAATGATTGCAGACGCGAGAGTGTAGCAGTCGGAGATCTTTCGCCCCTGGACAAAAGCGGCCTGAGCGGGAGATATTAGAGAGTCGAGGAGGGGAGCTAGTCGAATAGCCAAGGCCTTTGCAATGATCAAGTAGACGTCATTCGAAATAGCAATAGGACGAAAATCCTCGATGCGAGAAGCCCCCTGAGACTTAGGAATAAGAACCATGGAGGCCCAGTTAAGCCTGTCGAATCCCCGATTTCCGTTACAAAATTCTAGTGCGACATCAAGAATATCATTAGAGATCACGTCCCAGAAGTCCCTATAAAAGGAGATAGGGAAACCATCGGGGCCGAGGGATGCGTCGGCGTTGAGGTCCCAAGCCGCCCTCTTAAGTTCCTCCAGCGTAAAGGGCCGAATTAAGATATTTGCATCAGCGGTGGCTAAAGAGGAGATCCCGTCGGCATACCATCGCCAAGTAGAGGAGGGTTGGCGATCAAAGAAGTTCTTGAAGTGATCCACCAATGCGGATCCGATAGCGCGAGAGCCCTGAACAGTGACGCCCCCAATATCCATGGAGGAGATACGATTAGCGCGCTTGCGAGCACTGGCGATCCGGTGGAAAAAAGCCGTGTTAGCATCGCCGCTCTTAATCCACTTAATACGAGAGCGTTGCCTCCATTCGATGGCCCTCTTCCTGTCGTCCTCCAAGATAGTGCGAGAAGCCGAAGATCGTTCCGATAATTCTTGAGGAGAGAGCTCCCTATCGTTCTCCAAACGATCAATCCGAAGAATGATTTCCTCCGCGTTGCTCCGAGCGAAAAGTCTAGCCTGCCGGGTCGAAAATTTGTAAGCGGCGAGGGCACGACGAAGCGACGAAAGCTTGAGATCAAAGCGTCGAGCCGCATGTCCGGGGAAGGAAAGTTGAGACCAGTGGTTGCGGACCAGGTCCTTAAAGTCTGATTCCAGCAGTGGTCCGGGGCTGCCGCTGGAGGATTTTTTATGTTATTCTTTTTATTTCAAGAATCGGTTCTTGATTATCATTGAAGATTTATTTGGAAGATTTGTTGATCATGATTCCTCAAAGATCATTCATATTCAAGGATCATATATTGCTTTGGAGACCTGTTCATCTAATATTTTCTCTGTTCGGAGATGTGTCTATTACAAGCCGCAATGAATCTAGATCCAGATCCAGGCACACATCGGGGTTCCCGTGAATCCCAACAGGCATACGCTCGCAGCAACCCTTGCGGCGTGCGCAAGCATTTCCATCGCCATCTTCCAGTTCTGGTGGCGCACGATCTGTTGTCACAGCCGCAATATCCTCTTTGTTTGTTCCAAGCAGATGATCCCCTGTGTGTTGAAGACTTCCAGGCGGCATTGATTCTAGGCGCCCCCCCCCCTCGTCTTGGCCCCTGCGCCCCCGCGCGCATGCCAGGTCGCCAACTAAGAGAATCTGCTCTCCAGATCCTGCGAGCCCAGGCACCCCCCCCAAAGACCCTCCTGGCACGACTTGTTCCATGAGGCAGTGCCCTCTGGTGGAAACCCTCTGGTGGCGCATGAGGCTGTGCCCTCCTCCAGCCGCATGATGCGGCACGACTCCTCCTCCTGCCGCATACAACCGCAAATCTCTCCCAGGCGACGGCACCACCATCTCCAAGACGCAAAACCTCCAGCGGCAGCCCCGGCAAAGCTTCGCACGATGCTTCAAACAAGTGCCCCCCCTGGCGGTGCAGCAGCAGCAACTCCGCGCAAGCCACTTCCTCCTCAGCCACGCTGCCACGCTAAAGGCGAGCCCTCCTCTTCCGCCGCAACCTCAGGCGAAACCCCCGTGACCCCCCTCCAGGCAACGGCAGTCCCATGGCGGCGCGACGCAAGAAAAAAAAGGGGAAATCGTGTTTGGTGAGAGGGTTCTCTGCAACCCTAAATATAAAAAAAATAAATGTTGTGTATTGAATGGGCCCACGAGAAAATAGGGAGCCGTGTCCTATTTTGAAAAGGGAGAGGTGTCTCACGTTGAAAAAAAATGGGGGCCACAAAAAAAAAGGAAAGCCGAGGTTCTTAAAAAAAGGTGCTGCAATATTTTAAAAAAAAGAAGAAAAAGAGGAGGATTTTTTCGAAAAAAAGGCATGTACAACAATAAAAAGTCATACGCAAATATATTGTGAAAAAAATTGATGTGAAAAAAAAGAAAAAAAAGGAGAAAACCGCAATATTTCAAAAAAAAGGGGATAGAAAGGAGACTGGAAAAAAAAGAGAGGAGAAAAGTAAAAAAAAAGTCGCGTACAAGAAAAAAAAGCCGTACGCATAAAAAAATTTGATTCATGTTTGCTTCTCCCAACTTGTCTTTATTTTTTCATTTTTCTCACAAGTTTGGGAGAAAGGGGGAGTAAAAGCCATATGCATCCTACATCGTTGATTGACAGACCAAATACTCCGGATTTCACAGATTATCAAGACATCTTCACTGTGCATCGATCTTCGCCATGGTGTCTCTATCCTCGACATCGACTCCGCACTGGATTTGTTTTCTTCAAGGAACGACGGAGACAAAGTCCGGTGACCCGCAGGCACGACTGAGACAGAGATCCGGTGACCATGCAGGCACGACAGAGACAGTCCGGTGACCTTCCAGGCACGACAGAGATACGTTCCGGTGACCCGATATACCCGTCAGCAAGCGGGTTTGTCTACTAGTTGCGGATACATACGTTTATTGTGGTAATTTCAAGTGAAGATGTAATGATGTATATTTTTCTTTATTATTGCAAGTTGCAGCTGTCCCAGCTACCAACTTGAGGGGGAGTGTTGGAAAAGAAAAGAGTCTACCCATGTGTTTAGTACCACATGGGGGAGCGGTCACTATTGGGTCTGTCTGTGGGGCTATATAAGGAGCCCCACACCCTCTGTACTCATTGAGAAAAGCAATAGCAAAACACGCCTCTTTGAGGGCTTCTCCCGTGGTTTCATCCCGCTCCTCACGGAGTAGGGTTTCACGTAAAATCATGGTGTTCCCATGTTTATGTTTCTTGTTTATGCTCTGATTTATTATTCGCTTCCGCATATTCTATTTTATTACATGCCTCCCATGAGGCATTAACTACAGTCTTCTCAGCAGGCTCTTCTTCAGTAAGAATGTGTTTCTTACCGGTTGACTTCATCATACTCATTAACTGCATAGCCCACAGTTCATAGTTCGAACCATCCATCTTCACAATCGGCGCTGGACCTCGGAAGGCGCCTATAGATGGAATATCTGCCTTGCTTTTTGACATTCTGATAACAGAAGACTGGAGTGGTAGACTGAAGATATGATTGTCTATACGGACATAAACGGGTTTAGTTGCATGTGTAGACTTCAAGCAACCAAACCCATTACTTTGGAGGCGCGCATACTTTATTTAGGGTTCTGCGTGCACGAGAGTCAAGTCCCTTAGACGATCAAGCGCGCGAGAACCCCACGAAGATCACGCGCGTGTGGTGGCACACAAGGGTACGCGAGCGCACGCTGATGCGCGCACGCGGAGGCGAAGCACGCAGAGGCGCGCACAGGATCACGCAGGCGCAAGCGAAGACGTGCCGATGCGCGCGAAGGACGTGTGTTGAGTCACGCGATGGTGCGCAACGATGCGCAGACGTGCGCGGAGGCGCGCAGCACTGCTGCAGCGGGTGCGCGGAGGCGCGGTGATGCGCAGGCGGATGCGCGGAGGCGTGCGGCATGCATGGAGGCTTGAGGGTAGGGCTAGGGTTAGGGTTTGGCTCAAGAACTCCGGTCTAGGACCGTCGCTCTGATACCATGTTGGGAAAAATAAGAGAACTTGTTTATTCCATCAGCCCTAGGCTCTCTTATATAGGAAAGTAGCCTATGGGTAAATTACATAAAGAGTCCAACGGAAAAGACAAATAACGAAAGAGAAACATAAGTAAATAATATATGTCTACATGAAGTTATCAACCTATCGAGGAGAATAGTGGCAATTTATAGAACTGAAAGGAAGTACCTCCATATGATTTTTATTGATTTGAAGAACGCTTATGTTCCAATTCTACAGATAAATTATAGAGCATTTTCAAGAAGAGACAAGTACATGGCATGTGCATTAACCTTATAAAGGATATGTATTATACGGCTTCATCATACGTAAGGATCCAGTCTGGTAAGACCGACTATTTTGACATCAGCATCAGTTTACATCAAGTTCAACTCCGAGTCCCCTTTCATTTTTACTTTGATTATGGGCGAGTTGACTAGTCGCATTCAAGATGAGATACCATGGTATATGTTATTTGCCGATAATATTATGTTTGTTGATGAGGCTAGATGAAGCAAAATATAAGGTTGAGGTTTGGAGACATGACTTAGAGACTAACATATTTTGTTTAAATAGGGCTAAGATCGAATATATGGAGTGTATATTTGATGAAGGCACTGGTGAAGGAATCGAAAAGAAAATTAGAGAAGATAACATTCAAAAGAAATATTCTTTTAGATATTTGGGATCTATTTTGCAACATGATGGGGAAATTGATGGAGATGTCTTATGTGATAGGAAAATTCCTTTGAAAATCAAAGAAGAGTATTATAAAGCACTAGTGGAACCTGCTACACTCTATAGATCTAAATATCATCATGTGAACCATAGAAATGTGCAAAGAATGACAATAAAAGAAATGAAAATGCTATGGTTGATATGTTCAGAAGGAATGTTAGTATAACTCCAATTAAGGATAACATAAGATTGGATTCAAAACAATATGGTCAGAAGAAAAGTTAATATAACTCAAATTAATGATAACATAAGAGAGAACCGCCTAAGGTGGTTTGGACATTTGCAACTGAGGTATGTCGATGAACCAATTACAAGATGCGAGATTTGAGATGTTGAGTTGTCTAAGATAGGGCAAAAAAGGCCCAAAAAGTGTTTAAAGGAGACCATCCGAAGGGATTTTAATTATTTGGATTTAAATTCAAGAATGACCCAAAATAGATCTAAATGGAGGTAAAGAATCCATGTAGCTGACCCAACAAAATGCGGGAAATAATTTTTTGTAAATTATTTTATTGTTTATAAGATGGAATTAATTCAATAAAAAAGCAACAAAAGAGGATAACTTGTGTCTAACATGAGACAACTCATTTGCTAACTTGAGAGATAAATCATCTTACCATAAATTAGCATAGGAGGGTTGCGCGTTAACAACCAGCGTAAATTTGTCCCAAAACAGTTCGGATCTTTACAACATGGATTTAAGCAAATATTTAGATTTTGTTGGGGTCTTTTCTACTAGCGATGTGTTGCATCACCCGAATGCAATGAGAAGCTCACAAGAACCGCTACATCGTTGCTCGGATGTAGTTCAAAATTTGCAAGGGTTCTTGTATGAGGAACGTATACGACTAAATAAGCTAGTTTTGGTGCATCGTCGCGCGGATGCAATCCAAAATTTGAAAGGCTTCTTGCATCATGGACGCATGTGAGTAAAGAAGTTAGTCCAAAAGAGGTTGCAAAGGAAGTTGCAGATAGGTAGTTGGAATATAGGCATTTTGATTGGCAAATCGATAAAGATTGTAGATACGATGGAAAAAAAAGAAGATTCAGATCCTATGTCTCCAAGAGACAAAATGGGTTGGAGAGAAAGCAAGGGGGATCGAGAAGACATGCTTTAAACTTCGGTATTCATGTAAGAAGGGCAGAAATGATGTTGAAGTGATTGTTCATAACGGTTTGAAGGATTGTGTGGTTGAGGTGCAAAGATTATGGGATCGAACTATTTTGCTAAAATTGATGCTCGAAAAAGAAATTCTGAATATCATCTCAGTTTAGGCACCACAAATTGGTTTAGATGAAAGGATTAAACAAGCCTTCTGAGGGGATTTAGATAAGATTATGCAAGTAATCCCACAAAGATAGATGATTTGTCTAGGTGGAGATCTTAATGGACATGTAGGAAAGGATGCTTCAGGGTATGTTAGTGTTCGTGGAGGTCATGGCTTCGAGGATAGAAATGAAGAGATAAAAGCCATTCTAGATTTTGTAACGGCTTATGAGTCAAAAACTTACGAAGTTTCTCAAGTGAGATGCATTAAAGATGAGGAAGGTCATGTGCATGTTACTCACAAGGATATAGAAACTAGATGGAAGCATTTCCATAAGCCTTTCATTTAGGAAGGAAATAGAGAGGTCACTTTGGGAGATCTAGCTAGTAGTGAAAGTTTCTTGAATCGTGCAAGCTATAGATAAATACAAAGGAAGGAAGTAGAGGAGGCATCGAAGGTTATGAGACATGAAAAAGGTGTAGGACCTGATGACGTTCCTATAGAAGAATAGAGAGTTTAGGTGGGTGTGGTTTGACTTGGCTTACAAATTTATTTAATGTTACTTAGTAAAGAAGGAAAATGCATGAAGATTGGAGAAGAAACATCGTGGTGCCTCTTTATAAGAACAAAGGAGACATCAAAATTGTTCAAAATACAAAGGTATCAAGATGATGAGTCACAATATGAAAAATTGGGAACGTGTGATAGAAATAAGATTCAGGCAAGTTTCCAAAGTAAAAGAAAACCAAGTCGAATTCATGTAAGGTCGCTCAACTATTGAAACCATCTACTTGTTGAGGAGAACGATGGAGATTTATAGGGCTAAAAGGAAGAACCTCCATATGACTTTAATTGAATTGGAGAATGATTATGATTTTGTCCCACAGGAGATATTGTGTAGAGTTTTAGAGAAGAGACAAGTACATGTCCTATACATGAACCTCATAATGGATATGTATGATAAAGCTTCATCTTTGTAAGGATCCATTATGGGAAGACTGATTATTTTGAAATCAACATTGATCTGCAACAATATTCAGCTTTGAGTCCATTCCTTTTTACTTTGATTATGGACGAGTTGACAAGTCCCATTCAGGATGAGATAGTGTGGTATATGTTATTCGTTGATGATATTATGTTGATTGATGAGACTAGAAATGGAATAAATGAGAAGCTTGAGGATTGGAGACATGCATTGGAGACTAGAGGATTTTGTAATTTGTATAAGTAGGGCTAAGACTGAATATATGAAATGTACTTTTGATGGAAGCAATGGTGAAGGAATTGAGGTGAAGATTGGTAATTATGATATTCAGAAGAGATATTCTTTTAGATACTTGAGATTTATTTTGCAACATGATTGAGAGATTGATGGAGATGTTACTAATAAAATAAACAGAGGTTGGCTAAAGTGGAGAGAAGCATTTACTGTTCTCTGAGACAAGAGAATTCCTTTGAAAATCAAAGGAAAGTTTTAAAAAGCAGTTGTGAGGCCTGTTATACTCTATGCATCTGAATGTTGGCATGTGAACAAGGCTTCAAATTTCAATTTCGATCACCATTTCGGTGACCAGTCGAAATGAAATTTCGATTGAAATTCGACAGAAAATTCGGTCATTTCGAGCAGTTTTTGATCTGGGGTCCCAAATTTCAGTCGATTAAGGCCATTACGGCCGAATTTCGATCACCTATCGAAACAGAAATTCTGTTGAATTTCGAAAAATTTGATGACTTACATGTGAACCATAGACATGTGCAAAGAATGACAGTAGCAGAAATGAAAATACTAAGGCAGATGTGTGCACACATACATAAAGATCGGAATCGGAATGATGCAATCAGAAGGAAAGATGGTGTAGCTTCGATCGAGGATAAGATGAGAGAAAATCGCTTAAGGTGGATTAAGCATTTGTCAAGGAGGTCGGATGATGCACCAGTTAAGAGAGGGCGAGAAATGCCCAAGTGTTGGAATGAGACTATATGAAGGGATCTTAGTTTTTTGGATCTAACTCTGAGATTGATCCAAGATAGATATGAATGGAGGCAAAGAATCCATGTAGCTGACCATACTTAATGTGGGAAAAAGTTTTGTTGTTATTGTTGTTGTATAAAATTATTTACAGAAGCTTTAAAAAATCAATTAACATTTCAATTTCGAAATAAAATTAATCGAATTTGAAAATTCGAAACACAAAATAAATTGAATCTGAATTTAAGCTAGCAAATTTGTTTAAAATTCGATTCAAGTTTGGATTCGAAGTTTTAAAATGGAAGAAATCTAAATTTCGGTAGATTCAAAGGCATTCGATTAGACTAGCACCCCCAGTTACCAGACCCGGCTAGCTTAATCATCCAAGCTCCCCTCTCAGAAAAAGTTAAAGTTCAAATTTATTACAAAGGACATAATGAAGATTTTGAATTATGAACTAAAAATGGCTACTAAACTGTGTTGTACTTGTACCTGTACACACCAAATTCCTGCATGCACCATTACGGAAGTCATGGAAAACTCTGTTCCGGTGATCTTGAAGCATCTTTGCATGGATGTAAAAGCAGGAATAACCTAGTTCGGTAATTTTCTTAGCCAAGAGCTCCACCCGATTAACAGAGTTACAAAATATGATAGACTGGTTGATTTGAAGCTGCAAATGGCAAGAAAATCATTAAAAAAGTTGAATCTTACAAACTACCAAGTACTACAGACTTCGGGAAAAAACAAACCTTAGAGAACAGAGTGTTTAAGCAGTGAACTTTTTGTCTTTCTTCTACGAAGGCATAGTATTGGGTGATACCCTTGAGAGTAAGCTCGTCCATGAGGTTTATAATATATGGTTTAGGTAAAAATCTTTCCTTGAAATCCTTCACAGTCACTGGAAAAGTTGCAGAGAACATTAAAACCTGTCTATTTGGAGGAAGAAACCGAATAAGCTGTTCAATTGAAGGTTGAAACTCGGGAGACAAAAGTTTATCGGCCTGCCATGAAGATACAGTGTCAGGAAAAGGTAATAGACAGTTGTATTTTTTAAAGCCAAATGATGATCTTTCACAAATTTCATTATTGGAAATCACAAACAAGTTATGCCAGAATTACACTCTCAAGTACTCTAATATTTCAAACCGAAGCAGAATAAATTCTGTAAATACGGCATTACTGATCTAAAATGACTCATTTCTCTGTAACCGTATTGTCCATATCTAGAGTAGTAAATCAGTCTTGCCTCCGGATAAATACTGCAACCTGGCAATTCCTTCTTCTTTGAAAGACTGCCCAAAGGTTGACTAAGAGGTGGGATAAATCTAAAGGGAATCAGGCAGAGATCCAAACCTCCACCTCAATGAGGCACCCCAAGAATAAGTGATGAACATCACCCACGCCATTACAACTGAGTAAGCATGTTGCATCGATAAGGGTAAACTATACATCGTCAATATATCGATATAGCAAGATTTGGGATTTCTATATCACCATGTAAAATAAATTACAAGATACATGCCGATATCTTGTAAGATACGGCGATAGATTAGCATGTCAAGTTGTATCAGTCAAAATTGGAGTCCGGTGCAAATTTTCCAACTATCCCGGTCGGCATCATCTATATTATGCTGATACAATATTGTATCATGGATATCACCCATGATACTTGATTTCGTTGATTTTTTTTGGGGGACAGAAGAAGCTTGGAAGATATTTAAGGTATATATTTGTTCAGGAATTATAATTTTATTTTGGAGTGCCGCCATCGAGCCCCTGCATGCACAATGCACTTGCTCCCCTTTGAAACCAACCCCCACAACCCACTTGAAATAGGGTAGCAATATTCTCAATTTTTAACATGAGGTGTTGCCCCATTTTTTAACGATAGAAATGAAACTCTAGAACTGATCAAGGAACGCACGCCAAATATATTTAAATTTTATCAAGCTTGTAAAAATCGCCCGAATAGTCGGCCTGACTAGCCGAGTTGTAGTTGGCTAATAGTCCCCCCCCCCCACCGCGACTAATAGGGCCGACTAGTTGGCCGGATTTTAAACGAGGGTACCGGATCCGGAAGCCCGTTTGAAAGTCCGGCTTTTATGGGTCATGTCCATTGGAAATCCTTTCCCTCATTTCGTCTACATGATCGATATCCCCTCTCCTCCCAATGATAGTCAACCTCCCTCCGATCTCCTCTCCTCCATGAGCCGGTCGCACACGCTACGTCTTCTCCTCCAATCCTCCAATCCAAAGGTAGGGTTACAGTTTTAAAAAAAACACTATACATGATGGCTCCTTTTTCTCTTGGTTTGTGTTCTTCGATGAATTGATATTGGAATATTTTTGATGTATTCTCACTGAGAATAAAGGCTACTCTCGCACTTTTTTCATTGTTTTTATGTGGTTTTTAGGCAATTTAACCAAGTATTATGCATGTTTAATGCTTCTTTCGAATCATGTCAATGTGTTGTACGATACCACCCTTGTGTCATTTAACACAAAAGTTAGCAATGTTCAAAGCAATTAAAACTAATCATTTTTCGAAAGGGTAAAATATAAATGTTACCAGGGAGTAACTAACTTGGGTACTCCCGCCTTTTTTCGTGATATTTTTAAAAACTCCTGTAGGGATTTAAATCACATCTTGTAATGATGTTGTCATTCAAATTTCATCTCAATTTGAGATTCTTATCCCATTTCAGATATAAAAATCCAATGGTCTCAAAATGGCAGAAATTGACCCTTTCCAGATGGACATGTTAGGAGTGATTGTCTTTATGAAATTTAAATGATAACACCATGAAAATACAACAATAACAAAGCATTTTCCCACATTAAGTAGGGTCAGCTACATGGATTCTTTGCCTCCAATCAAATCTATCTTGGATTATTATCGGGCTTAGATCCAAAAAACTAAGATCCCTCCGTATAGTCTCATTCCAACACTTCTTGGGCCGACCAAGCCCTCTTTTAGCCGACTCAACATTCCAAAACTCACATCTCCTCACCAGTGCATCAGCTAACCTCCTTTGCAAAAGGTCGAACAACCTGAAACGATTTTCAAGCATTTTATCTTCGATCGGAGCTACACACACTTTCATTCCAATGGCATCATTCCGAATCTGATCTTTACGTGTGTGTCAACACATCCACTTTAGCATTTTCATTCTGCTACTGCATTTCTCTACACATGTCTATGGTTCACAGGCCAACATTCAGATCCATAAAACATAGCATGTCTCATAGCTGCTTTGTAAAACTTTCCTTTGATTTTCAAAGGAATTTTCTTATCACAGAAAACGGTAGAGGCTCCTCTCTACTTTAGCCAACCTGCATTTATTCTATTTGTAAGTTTGTAACATCTCCATCAATTTCTCCAATATGTTGCACAATAGATCCCAAGAATTTAAAAGAATCTTTCTTCTGAATGGTATCATCACCAATCTTAATATCGATTCCTTCACCATTGCTTCTATCAAAAATACACTCCATATATTTAGTCTTAGCCCTACGTATACGAAATCCTTTAGTCTCTAATTCATGTCTCCAGACCTCAAGCTTCTCATTTACTTCATCTCCAGTCTCATCAATCAACACAATATCATCAGCGAATAATGTATACCAAGGCATCTCATCCTGAATGCGATGTGTCAACTCATCCATAAAGTAAAAAGGAATGGACTCAAAGCTGAACCTTGATGCAGACCAAAGTTGATGTAAAAATAGTCAGTCTTTCCAGAATGGATCCTTACACAAGATGAAACCCTATCATGCATATCCTTTATGAGGTTAATGTAATGGGATAGGTAGTTATCTCTTCTCCAAAACACTCCACAATATCTCATGTGGGACAGAATCATAAGCCTTCTCCAAATCAATAAAAAAATATGGAGGTTCTTTCTCATAACTCTATAAATCTCCATTATTCTCCTCAGCAAGTAGTGGCTTTAATAGTTGTGCAGCCTAGCATGAATGCGAATGCTTTTCTTTTACTTTGGAAACTTGTTTCAACCTTATTTAGATCACACATTCCCAACTTTTCATAGCGTGACTCATTAGCTTGATACATCAGCAATTTAAACAATTTTGAATGTCTCCTTTGTCCTTATAAAGAGGCATCGCGATGCTTCTCCTCTAATATTCAGGTATTTTCTTACTTTGCCAAATAACATTGAATAAATTTGTAAATCAACTTTTTTTGCCTCACCAACCAAGTGTGTGCCCCCACCTTTAGAGGTGCTTCGACCTTCTATATCAACCAGTAGTTCATAATTATCTGATACCGATGGTCTCTCCCTTGTTATACGCCCTAGATACAGAGGAATCCTTCCCTCCGATTCCCAAGAGTCAATCTCGTTCACCAATAACACCACATCCGCCAGCAGTTCCACCAATGATGGAAAATTAGAAATCCACACAGTAGAGAGCGGTACAACAAACTCAAGAAACCAAACCCCATCATAGAATCATGACATCATCATCTGCTTTCCCTCCACAAAAGCCACCAGCCTAGCAAAGATCTCCATAAATACCCCCTTTTCCAGACAAGCCATCCCGTCAAAACAGAATCTGAAATCCAAGAGCAATATGTTAGCAGGCAATCGGTTCACCAACCCCTCCAAAACACAAACTACCTCCTTGGCCACCCGACTCCATCCTCCAGGATAAGGCACATCCCACAGCTGGCCTCTAGGATCTCACCACAAAGCTCGCATCTTTCACCGTCAATCTGACTAGCAAGAGCATAATAGAACTTTCGCAAATTCCAAACGCTTAGGCTCCCCTTCTTCTAAAACCTATAAACTTCATCCTTCTTGACCCAAATAAGTTTGCAGACCCTTTTCTCAGCTCAATAGCAAAGAAACCTTCTATGGATCAGTTCAATCCACTTCTCCACCGTTGCCAGCATTTAAACTTGTGTGAATCGACTATTCCTTTCCTTGTTATTTCTAAGAAGAAGTGTTAATGTCTTGGTCATATATTTTCCAAGTATATATCGCACTCTGATGTACGCCATCTGCTAAAGATTCGTGCATAACATTTTCCAGTGTTCTTCGGTCAAAAATCTGAACCAAGAGTCCGAACATCATAAAAGTTTGGGACTAGTGATGTTCCCTTCCACACAAATGCTGATATTATGATGATGTCAACATCAGTCTGACTAGTCTGTACGCCAAGGTTCGAGATTTCGATTTCGATTTCGTTTTGGTCACCCCTAATACCGAAATTTTTTGATGAAATTTCGGGAAATTTCGACCAGTTCGGTGGAAATGTCAAAAATGACTCAAAAAGTCATTTTTCGACCATTTTTTGCAAATTAAGATCTTTCAAGTTTTTTATAACAATAAATAGCTCACAAATATACAGTTTTATCATACGTATTGCTCATATATGCCCCTTATATAGCACATATCAATCATATCGGTCATATCGATCATTTTGCTGTTAAGGCTGATTATTGATTGATACATATTGGAAATGGATATCATTAAATCAAAGTTCTTAGAACAACAATAGCTAACAAATGTGTACTTATATCACACATATCTCTCATCCATATGCCCCTTATATCGCACATATCGGTTATATCGGTCATATCGATCATTTCATTATTAAGGTTAATTATTGATTGATACATATTGGAAATGGATATCATTAAATCCAAGTTCTTAAAACAACAATAGCTAACAAATGCGTACTTATATCACACATATCTCTCATCCATATGTCTTATATCGTACATATCAGTCATATCGATCATTTCACTGTTAAGGCTGATTAGTGATTGATACATATTGGAAATGGATATCAATTAATCCAAGTTCTTAAAACAATAATAGCGAACAAATGCGCACTTATATCACACATATCTCTCATCCATATGCCTTATATCACACATATCGGTCATATCGATCATTTCAATGTTAAGGCTGATTATTTATTGATGCATATTGGAAATGGATATCATTAAATCCAAGTTCTTAAAACAATAATAGCTAACAAATGCACACTTATATCACACATATCTCCCATCCATATGCCTTATATCGCACATATCGGGCATATCGTTGAGCCGACTGATAGATATCATACAGTTCTAGTGAATTACATAATTAATTACAGACTTACAGTAAAGATGATATATTTTACAAAGATAAATGACAAAAGGAATGAAGCAAAGAAGCTATAGCGAATCTCTAGAATCTAGAGTTGTTTCATCTCCATTGCCCAAACAAGGGGAGGTGAAGCTCCCTACATTGAAGAAACTGTCTGCATCCTCCCTGTTGCACCATACCCTACCAGAATGGGGGTCAGCGAGCCTGAGGAGGCTAGGGGGGGCCAGGTTGTCCCCCCCCCTTGCGGGGGTACGGGGGCAGCGCCCCCGACCCGAATATATAAATCATGATGTGTTTTGATATAGAGAATTGGTAAATAGTTAGTAAAATGACTAAAATTAAGATCACATGGTTAATATCGTTGATTTACATAGGTATCAGCAAAATTTTGCCCATATCGGTCGAAATCCGAGAAATTTTGAACTCAAAACATGAATTCCGACCGATATGGGTCGAAATGACGAAATATCACCGATATTTCGACCCATTTCGGTCGAAATCCGGGAAATCGATATATACATATATACATATATGTGTGTGTGTGTGTTTTGAAAGACCCTCCCTGTCGAAACCGAAATTTTAAATCTCTGTTGTACGCTAGTTTGACTTTTTTGCACCTAAACCAAGCTTCACATGTTTAATGTCCAATTTAATTTCTAAGCCCAGTCCAAAACAAGAAAATGTCTGTTTTTTTTTTCTCAGGATCAAATATGTCAATAAAAATCAAAGGCTAAATAACCGGAAACCAAGAATTTAGGCATTGATGCCCAGAACCAGAAAGTGTTAGAAACTCAAAATAACACAAATGTCACAACCAGATGCATCATAAGTAAATCAAGTATCCCGCCCACTAGTCTTCAGCGATAAACCGTAATATGCAACACCAAAAATAAACACAAAATGCAAAAGTGGAAGTTATTCGCTTGGACAAAACAGTACCTCATCCATAATGAGCATTGAGCAATTTTTCAGAACACAAATACCCTTTTTCGTGAGATCAAGTATTCGACCAGGTGTCCCAACTAGTAAATGAACTGGCTGATATAGTCGCATTATATCATCCTTCAAGCTAGTACCTCCAGTGGTAACCATGACCTGAATTTTTAAATGTTTTCCTAGTTCCTTGCAAACTTGAGATGTCTGAAGAGCCAATTCACGGGTGGGGACCAGAATAACAACTGCACGTATTGAAACCATTTTCACAAGAAAACAACAGTTTATGAAGGCATAAAAGAATATTATCGCCAACAAGTAACTGTAATGCTAAAATACCCAGAAACAAGAGGCATGACACAGTTCACACTTCACATATTGACTGTTCGAGGTGGAAAAAGAAGCAAGGTCAAGATCCAAACAGCTTTTTTAATACCTCAACTCGTGCATCCTAACAGAGCAATTAATACTAAAGATAGAGATAAAATTCACAACTTAGGAAACGCTTGAAAATGTTTACATTTCATACCTTAGAGAATAAGCCTATTCCAGACCAAAAAAATGGTATACATAACATTTGGCCAAGAACTATATCCATAGTGTTTACCGAAGCATGATCCACAGGCACGAATAATTATACGTGAATTTTAAAAATGTCATTTGTATAAGTGCGCCTTAATTTTTGAAATGGAAAAATGATATAAATCCATAATGGTTCTCACCCTCAATATATATTAACAAGAAGAGCAAACATACAAAAACCAATACATAAGAACCATTTCATGATGTAGACCATTCTCAACGTAGAACTTCTCATTGCAAACGATAACACCATTACAAATCAACCAAATGGCACATACAAACAAAAGGTGTTTCAATTGTTCCCCAAAAGATATGAACCAAGCAAAGCTCCAGAAAATCTCTAAAAAGGATAAATCTTGCCACTAAATAAAAGCCTCCCCACAAACACTCCAAGCCATATCACAGGTAAAACACACAAGTTCTATATCTTCTGGATTTCTCATTACATAACAGGTAGGCCACATCTGTAACATGGGAGAACTTTGTCATGTAAGTCTTCGTCGTAAGATGCCTATGTCTTAGTAGCCAAAAAAAACTTCCATCTCAGAGGTGCTTTAGAGCTCCAAACCAACCTACAATCATATTGCATGTAAAACGTGATCGGAAAACAATAGGAATAGACAAGAGCCTATATGCCTTCGTGACCAAAAATCACCATCATTCAAGCACTACTTGTGACAGCTGGATAAAGGACCTTCAAGAAAGCCAAGCACCTTAGTCGTCTTCAAAAAATCATGCAAATTTTACTCAGAGAAACCTAACAAATTCTGAGGCACCATGCCCCATGAGCCTAAGCCCAAGGACGGAACAATGTGTTTTCCATGGAATCAAAGCAATGCGTAGCCTCGAGGCGTAAGCCTCGGCTTATAAAGAAAATTATGCAGCAAGTTCAGAATTACATATGTGGCAATGAAATTATATGTTATCTAGTATATATGATGAAAGAGATAAGAACACAGAAAGGAGAGATATAACTCTGTAACCCTTTCTACAAATTTTTTATCCAATTTAAGAAGGATTCATTTGGCTATAAAATTTTTGTGGTATGGAATGCAATCACAAGGTTTGTGCTTGTTTTTTTGTCAAGCTTCCTTTAAGATTGTGTTTGCAACCATAAACCCTAGGGGCCTCAGGGTTTACTAGTAATTTTAAATTAAAAATAAACTATTTTAATGATTTCATTACTATCATAATCCTTGCAAAATGCTTCCATGCCACACTTTCGCAATCATGCAATGCCAATTTTGTCCTGGTAATGAGATTCAATCCCTTAAGCATAAGGTCGACAACCGCTGCTCAAGTTCAAGCAGCCATACTTTGTGAATCCTTAAGCCACTTATTATTGTAGCACTGATATGACCAAAGATTCCAAGAGAGATAATATGCTTACTAGGTTTTTATCAACCAAAAAGAAGCTCCATTATGTATGCATCTTCTTCATATGGTCAAGCTAGAGGAAATCCTCCAATAGCAAATGAGGATTATAAGCATGTCAACATGTCAAAAGGATGCAGATACCATTATTAAATGGCATAAAAGATTAATTAATCAGTGAATTATCAGTCCCCAAGAGACATCAATCAAATATCTTAAATTCCCATAATACCACTGCAAGCCTCACCATCAAGCATCAAATTTTAATGTGGCGTGCTGCTATATTGGCCCCCATACACGTAGGCGAAAAAATCAATGTCAATGAACTTTAGGTTCTACATAGCTTTGGATGGTTGCTACAAAATATTTGCAACTCTTCTTGTGACAATCAATATGTTTTTTTAAAAGGAAAAAAGGGCTACCGCCATATTAGGTGTGAGAACAAAAACTTCAGCATTAATCATCAAAAAAAATTACACGATAATAAATCGCCAACACTAAACACAACAACAATCAATATGTTAATGCATAAAGTTTCAACTTTATGATAACCCCAGATTTCCTTTTCTAAAACATATATCAAGACCATGTTCCTTTTTTCGAGATAAAAAGAGTGCATGCACGAGACAGATGCCCACCCCATATATTAAAATATAAACATAACCAAGATTACAAGATACATAATCCAAGACTCGGTGAGATTCTTAGAATAATGGGCTACACTCTCGCCACAACAGATGATTCCGTTGTACCCCAACAAGATGGCATACAACAGGGCAATAGGCTTCAATTGCTCCCCAGTAGGCTTAGAGTGACCCTAAGAAAGTGAATTCCAAAAAATCTCCATCAATGGCATGCCAATCCACTGGAAATCTGCTGCCCTCCAGAACATACTAAGATGACATGAGAGGAAAAGGCGTTCCAATTCTTATGGGATAAACTCACATGATGGGCACTCAGTGCACCCCACTCTATCATCGGGTTTCAACCATGCAATATAGACCTTTGTTATCAAACATCCGCATTTCTATTGCAAAAAAATTACTCGCAGAGGTGCCTTCTGGAGACTAAATCAAAAGCAATCATGACAGATCACCAAGATCCAAAACTGATGACCCGGCAGGATCATATACACCTTCCTCACCGGAAAGCTACCATCCTGTCCAATTCAATGATCCTTGACCAATGAGCTACTGCCCACCGGACCAATATTCTCCATCATCAATAAGAATTCTCCCAAACTTTCTTCTGAGAAAGATGAGAGAAAAGTGAATGGTCATGTCCTACTATGGCAAGACTCAGAAACAAGCAAATCACGATCTAGAGATAAAGTAAAGAGTCGTAATATGGCATGCACAAGGAACTACTACTATACAAATCCTTTGTCCAGGATTTGAACGAGTATTTATCACTATGAATAAGCTTAATCTTCATTAAAATCTCAAGAATGACAAGGTAGGGGTGCGGCTCATCATGGTAGGTGTCACACCCCCAAATTCCATGATCGAGAATGATCGTGCAGACACGATAGGGGATGCTCGAGAATGATCGATGAAGCTGACTTCATGAGAAGTATAGATATGCGTGGGTATTTTGGAGGTTATCCACGGGAGTCTGGTGGCTCTACCGTACGTGACAATGGAGAAGCGTCACACTGGACACTGGCTCGGTAGCAGAGTGTCGTGAAGCTTGTAGCACTGTTGTTTGTACTCGAGCGGTACATATGCAAGCGCAGAAGAGCGGTATGCAGTGAAGCAGTATGCATTAGGAGCAATGCGGTACGATCACATAGACGTACGCACGAAGGCGCACGGTATCAGTATTGATGCGTGGCGATCCAAGAAGGCATGGAGCGTTACAAGTGCCGAGTACGAGCATTGTCGAGAATGCACGGTAGTATACGTACGAGAGTGGTCTGGAGACCACAAATAGCGAAGTTCTGAAGGGCTTTCCCTTAGCATGCAGAACGCTAAGGAAGGGTTTACCGCATGAGAGTTTGAAGGCCGCGAGTTCCCTTTGGCACAAGATCAAGTGTTCGGTGGCAATCGGTGAATAATGGAAAGCTGCATCACCAAGCATTGGAGCGTGAGTGTGCTGATGACTGGGCAGTTGATGAGGCATCAACCATGCGGTAAGACGAAAGGACAACAAGGAAGTCGAAGAAACGAGAAGATGAAGAGTTGTTGCGGAACGCAAAGAGTTGCCGAAGAACTCGAAGGGTCTCTTGTGTCTTTATGTATCATTATTGCAGATGTAATAATGAGTGTCCCTTGAGTTGCCTGGAGTCTTGTATATAAGGAGGTGTGGTAGCTCATCTATAAACATACAAGTGTAGAGTGTCAATGCCCACTCCAGAGCGAATTCCCTTCTGATAAGAGAAGAGCTTTCTACCCGTACTTGTGTGAGTTCTTGAGCGTTCTTGAGCGTGTTCTTGAGAGTTTCTAAAACGATCCATACTTTCGTGCTCGTGCTTGTGTTGGAGCGTCGGCATGTGAGCAAGCAGGAGTATCAAGAAGAGTTGGAGCGCGTCCGTGACTGTTCTACTTGGGAATGTTGGTTAGCTACGGGATAGCAAACGCCGCACAAGTTAGGTCGAAATCGATAGCGAGATTTTGACCATGTGACAGTTGGTATCAGAGCTGAAGACGATAACCATTCGGCGGCACAAGTTGCTATCAGAGCTTGGTTGGCGCCAAGAAAGCGGACAAGAAAGCGGGCAAAACAAAGAGCGACTGTTGGTGCAGTCGATTGCGGAAGCAAAGGATACTTGTTGGTGCAAGTATAATCTTCAATCGACAAAACGAAGATGGTGGGTCTCACCGAGCGCGTGGCAGCACTGTAGCAAGCGATAGCAGAAGTAGAGTCCACATTGGGACTCAAGCCCACAGCATCGCCATATTGGAGGATCGTTCTTTAGAAGGATCGGATGTTGGGGACGAGACTCAACGCTCAGCGGAGCAAATCAAGTCCTTGGAAAGCAAACTGAAGCGTTTAGCTTGATGATAGAGGATTTACGCAGCGAGATCTCCCTCATCAAGAGGGCTATGGCGAATAGCATGAGCTCCACGGAGGTACAGCGACGTAAGGTACTCGAACCCAAACCCTTCACAGGTACGCGAAGTGCTAAGGATTTGGAAAACTTCCTATGGGATATGGAAGTTTACTTCGAGGCGACCAAGACGAGGGAAGCCGAGAAGGTCGGCTTGGCATCGATGTACATGTCGAGCGACGCCAAGCTATGGGGGAGAAGCCGTGCAACAGACAAGGCGAGACCGAGGATATCCTGCTAGGATGATCTAGTCACGGAACTGAAGGCGCAGTTCCTGCCGAAGAATACTGTGTGGGTCGCACTGGAGGCTCTTCGACGCTTGAAGCAAACAGATATTGTTCGTGAATACGTGAACCAATTCACATCCTTACTGTTGGACATCAAGGGAATGTCAGAGGAGAACAAGCTATTCAATTTCCCGATCGGGTTGCAAAGCTGGGCGCAAGCTGAATTGTAGAGGTAGGGCGTGAAGGACCTAAATTCAGTGATCGTGGTGGCGGAAGCGTTGGTCGACTACGGTGCCCAACCAGACCACAACGCTGAAGAGAAGGAGTTTACCAGCAAGCTAAAGGAACGGTCGAAGGAACAGGGCAAAGGCATTGTTCATGATCTACCAACGAAGGAACGAGAGTACTCCAAGAAGAATGAGCAACCCAAGAGCAAGGGATGCTTCATATGCGATGGACCGCATCGAGCGCAGGAGGGTCCAAAGAGGGAAAAGCTCAACGCTCTTCGTACAGACGAGGAGGATGAAGAAGAAGGTGAGGAACGCTTAAGAGCAATCAGTGATATGCGCAAGAAACGCCTCACGACACTTCAAGCTGGAGCTTCGAATTCGGTAGAGGAAGGGGACTCCACAACAAAGAGCTTTGGAGGCGCCAAGGCTCAATCGAGGACGCACGAGAGTGTGCAGGTGCGTGCTAAGCACCAATGTGTGCGATGGAGACACACAACCGAAGCTGCGAATAGGAAAACATCCGTGTACGAGAAGGCGGCGCAAAGCTCCGGAGGACTCGAGCGGTACATACGCGAGCGCAAGAGGGCGGTATGCAGTGAAGCAGTATACATTGACGAGCAATGTGTATGGTCACATAGGCGTACGCACGAAGTGCATGATATCAGTATTGACGTGTGGCGATCCAAGGAGGCATGGAGCGTTGCAGGTGCTAAGTACGAGCATTGTCAAGCATGCTCGATAGTACACGTACAAGAGTGATCTGGAGACCATAAATAGCGAAGTTCTGGAGGACTTCCCCTTAGCATGCAGAACGCTAAGGAAGGGTTTACCGCGTGAGGGTTTGGAGGTTGTGAATTCCCTTTGGCACAAGACCGAGTGTTCGGTGGCATTCGGTGAATTATAGAAACGCTGCATCAGCAAGCGTTGAAGCGCGAGTGTGCTGATGATTGGGCGGTTGATGTGGCGTCAATCGTGCAGAAAGATGAAAGGAAAACAAGGGCATCGAAGAGACGAGAAGATTAAGAGTTGCTGCAAAACGCGAAGAGTTGCCGAAAAACTCGAAGGGTCTCTTGTTTCTTTAAGTATCATTATTGTATATGTAATAATGAGTGTCCATTGGGTTGCCTTGAGTCTAGTATATAAAGAGCGGCGGTGGCTCATTTGTGAACACACAAGTTTAGAGTGTCAACACCCACTCCAGTGTGAGTTCCAATTTTAATAAGAGAAGAGTTTTGTGCTCGTGCTTGTGTGATTGCTTGTGTGAGTTCTTGAGCGTTCTTGAGCGTGTTTTGAGAGTTTCTTGAGCGATCTGGAGTTTCGTGCCCGTACTTGTATTGGAGCGTCGGTATGTGAGCAAACATGATTATCGAGAAGAGTTGGAGCACGTCCGTGATCGTTCTATTCGAAAAGGTTGATTAGCTATGGGATAGCTAACGTCGCATAGTTTAGGTCGAAATCGATAGCGAAATTTTGACCATGTGACAATAGGAGGCAAGAAGTGTGTATGGATTCCATAGATGCATCTAATTAGCCTACAGAGAAGATTATTCCTGCTACCCCTCAACCAAGTGACCCACTTTGCTAGAATGGTCTTATTTATCTTCACGAATCTCATGATCCATAGCCCACAATTATCTTTGGGAAGTGTCATGGAGTCTCGATCCATAAGCGGGATCAGAACCACTCAAGTTGCTCCAGAAGAACCTCCTTCTAAAAAACTCAACACCAAGTAGAATCCTAGTAGAGAAGAAGAAAAAATGGGATAGTAGAAAGGATGGACTACAGAAGCACAAACCATCCACCACATGAAATACAACATTCCTTCCAACCGATTTAAAAAAAAAGATTCCTTCCAACTCAGTAGATTGTGCTCAATCTTCTCTATAAGGGGTAGACGCTCAACCTTCCCAAGATGGCCACACATAAAAGGAAAGACCAAGGTAGGACAGAGGCAATACCCTCACAAGGAGTGTAAAGAAAACACCATAATCAACAATCTCAACCTCCAAAAGACCAAAGTGGACATACATGGATTGCACCCTATTTATGGTAAACCCTAACAACTCCCTAAATAGATCCGTAGGTAATATCAGTATCAGCATCGGCTACTTGTCGATATGATATATCGTCGATATATCATATATCGATGCCATATCGCCCAAATCAGCAGATTTTGTGAAAAAAATGGCTTTAGAAGGGCAAATATTGGCCATAGATATATCGCTCACCTGTCGATACTAATATACAAGGTTGCAAAAAACGACAGTCGATACTCGGTCGGTTGGGTCACTGATTAAGGATTAATCGGCAGTCAGCGACTAATCAGACTTAGTCGGGCTTTAATCGGTTTCGGTTTTTAAATAATTTTAAATACATAAATCAGTTTTATACATATATTCTTATATATTTACAAAGATCTATATTTTATATTATCATAATGAAAGAAAAGAAGTAATTGAATTTAAATAAAACATTAAGCATATTTAAACAAGTATGCTTTTAAAAAAACTAAAAAATATGGTATCTCCAAGCAAAAATCGATCAACTAGTCAGCCTAGTCGAGATTAGTCAATACTCGGTCGACTACCCCACCGACTAGACTAGTCGGACCTACTAGTCGGGCCAGTTGGGGGATTTTTACAACAGTGCTAATATATCGTCAATATATCGCGATATGGCTTACCATGGATCCAATACAATATGTCTCCACTAGGCCACCCTCAACGAAAAGGATAGTGTCATCTACGCAATGGAGTACGGGCACTGAGATGCCATTAAGTAAATAACCACAATTGATGCTTTTCTGAACAGCCTAATCAGCAATAATCGCCAAAGCATCGGCCACAATGACAAGAAGAAGAGGAGTGAGTCAAGATCATAGAAGGCCGTATCGGCGATATATTTCGACAGGGAAGGGATTTCGAAATCACCTGGTATATCCTTTTACAGGGATATCGGCGATATATCGCCATATCGGCTCCTATCGGTGAAAACTGATTGGATTCGGTACAAAAAATCTCGGATATCAATGATATTTCGCTGATATCTCTATATATCAATGATATTATTCATGCAAGGTATTTAAACACATATCTAGCTACATTTAGTATTAAAACACATAATGGTAGGGTATGGTATGGTGCGACAGGAGGATGCATACAATGGTTCTTCAACTTGGTGTATATTTTCCAGTTATTTCATGTTGTAAGACCTTGAATGAAATTCATTTCCAATATAATTTCATGGTCATGGTCACCGCCATCATCTAGCTCATGGTCACCGCTCATCATCTAGCTCGCCAGAGGTATGTTCTGAGAATATAATTTCTAATGATGGATCTAATGATTTATCTGAGCAGGTTGTGTTACAGAGGACAGATGAGGATGCAAGTGATTTGGATCTACCTATTGCACTTCAGAAACAGAAGTGTAACTCGTGTCATATCCTATAGCATCCACGGTTTCTTTTGATCGTCTTGCACTATCTGTTGTGGATATTCCACGGAATTTACCAAGATGCATTGAAGGACAGTAGACGGCGTTTAGCTATGAAAGAAGAGATGGTTGCTCTTCAATCAAGAGGTACCTGGAGCCTTGTCCCTGCACCTACCGGTGTGTCTACAGTGAGCTGTAAGTGGGTCTTTACAGTTAAGCAGAAAGCAGATGGCAGCATTGACAGATACAAGGAACGCCTGGTTGCCTTTTTTTTTTAGGCTGGAACGCCTGGTTGCCTGTGGGTTTACACAGACATATGGGATGGATTATCTTGATACATTCTCGCCGGTTGCTCGTCATTCCACCTTACGGATCCTTCTTTCTGTTGCGGTTACTCGTGATTGGCCATTATTTCAATTAGATGTTAAGAATGCCTTTTTATATGGTGATTTGCAAGAAGAAGTCTACATGCAACAGCCACCTGGTTTTGCTGTTGAGGGGGAGTATTCTAAGGTGTGTAGACTTCATAAGGCCATCTATGGCTTTAAGCAGAGCCCTAGAGCTTGGTTCCAAAAGCTCTCAGACTTGTTTGAAAAACAGGGGTACAAACGTTCCGTTCCAATGCAGATCATTCCCTGTTTATACAGAAAACATCCAGAGGTATTATTGCAATTATGGTGTATGTAGATGATATCCTGATTACAGGTGACGATGTACAAGGAATTCAGAGGGAGAAAGAAATGATGGGTCGTGAATTTGTCACCAAGGATCTTGGAGTCCTTAGATATTTTCTGGGACTGGAGTTCGCCAGAAATCAACATGGACTTGTAATGACTCAGAGGAAATATGTCACTGACCTGCTGAGTGAAACAGGAATGCTTGTATGCCGACTGGCCACTACACCTATGGATCGGAGCATGAAATTATACGATGATGACACTGATGAGATGGATAGGAGAAGATACAGAGAACTGTGGGAAAAGTTCTTTATGTTACCATTACCAGACCCGATATTTCTTTTGTTGTTAGTCGGGTGAGCCAGTTCATGGAGCAACCACGTCAGGTATATATGGATGCTATAAATATGATACTCATGTATCTTAAATCATCTCCAGGTGCAGGTCTATTGTTCAAGAAAGACAAGGAGATTGCTATCTCAGCGTGTACAAATGCAGACTACACAGGATGTCCTAAGGATAGGAAGTCCACCACTGGATTTGTTGTATATGTTGGAAACTCTCTTTTCTCATGGAGAAGCAAGAAGCAAACTGTTGTAGCCAGATCTAGTGTTGAGTCTGAATATAGGGCTACGGTGCAGGTTAGTACAGAAATGATGTGGGTGAAAGCTGTTCTTACATATCTATATATAGAAGTCGCACTTCCTATGGCTCTGGAATGTGACAATTAAGCTGCTATATTTACTGCTAATAATCCAGCATTTCATGAACGAACCAAGCACATTAAGGTTGATTGTCACTATATACGAGATATGATTCAGAAGGGTTTTATTTCTACATCTCATGTTAGTTTAGGGGACCAAACTGCAGATACCTTTACCAAGGCGATACTCAGAGGGTCATTCCAGAAGTGCTCGTCCAAGCTGAGCATGATCGACATCTATGCTTCATCTTGAGGGGAGTGTAGAAATATAATTTATGTTATTTGTACTGTTTCATATTTTATATATTCTTATGGACTCTTGATGTAATTTATACATAGGCTACTCCACTATATAAGAGAGCCTAGGGTCTATGGAATAAACATCTCTCTTATTTTTCCCAACATCTATAAGTCAAATCTTCATAAAAAATATCAATAAGTTAATAATCAACATTAATATCAATGTGTTCGAAATAAACGACATATGTGATATAAGCTTCATATGTGATCGATATGTGTGATCTAAGGGCATGTTTGGTTGCAGGGTTGGGCAGGGTTGGCCCAACCCTGGTTACTATTCACAGGGGTACTTCCTCCTCACGGATTACTATTCACCCACCCCAACCCAGCCCAACCCAACCCAGTCCAACCCAGCAACCAAACAGGCCCTAAGAGTATATTTGTAAGTTATTTAGTGATCTAGGAACTTGGATGAACTACATTTTCAATATATATAGGTCAACAAGTAATAGTATCAGTGATATGTTCGATATGACCGATATGTGCAATATAAGGATCATAGTCTTCACAAATGATCTATATATGTCATCTAAATATATATTTGTAAGTTATTTAATGTTATAAGAACTTGAATGGAATTCATTTCCAATATCTATAGGTCAAGAATAAACATTAACAGTGATATGTTGGATATGACCTATATGTGCGATATATGGGCTATAAATGATCGATATGTGTGACATAAGTGTGTATTTGTAGGTTATTTGTTATTTTAATATCTTAGATGATCTTAATTTCTAAAAAAAACGACAAAAAAAGGTTTTTTGAGCCATTTCTGACATTTCCGCCGATATCGGCGATATATCCCGATATATCCATTTCCATGCGGATCGAAACGATATCGATATCGATACGGCCTTCCATGGTCAAGATTTAGACATGACCCCATTGGAGGATAGAAGAAGCCTCCTAATTTACCATTCAATGAGAAAATGTATGAAGTTATAGTAGCATGTCACTTCTTCCAAGTAATTCATAAATCTGGAAAACCACACCTAATTAGTGAGGATCAGATGAAACATCAATTAACACAATCATGTGCTTTGGAAAATTCCACCTTCTAAAACATTCCTATCACCTAATGCATCTTGAAGTTGGAATAAATTTTAAATCATTTACCTGCCTTACAAGAGCCAAGAGAGATGATGTCATGCTAAATTGAACCATTCAACTAATGCATCTTGCAAGCATAGTAGCAATCACAAAGTTAAAACCATTTACCTGCCTAAAACAGTGCACGTTTGAATCAAAAAGATGTCATGCAAAACTAGATGCAGCATGTTTACGAGCACCTTCGCAAAAATAAGGTATACTTTTTTATAATGCAATCAACCTAGAGTCCTTTGCCTTTTGACAACATGCTTTGTTGAGCTGCTTAAAGCTGAGGTTGCCTTAAGAAAACACCACCATATGCATTAGGTGTGTTTGGTACGCGGGTTAGGGTGGGTTAAACTGGTAGAGGAAAATCTGTTTTTGTGTTTTGGTGTTTGGATAGAGGGTTAAACTGGAGGTGGGTTTGATGTAGGTTTGTTGTGATATAATTGTATTGAATTTTGAAAATGTGTAGTTTTTTTTGAAGCCCAAAAAAAGGGGGAGACACTCAACGGTGTCCACCCCAATATATTAAAAAAAAGAAGGGAAAAAAGGTTGTACAAAAAAAACTGAAGCTGTACAAAGAGGCAAAACAGCCTCCAACAAACCAAAGAAAAACCGAGAACTAGACGCCGCCCCAGTCCTCCACCAACCTCGCACTGCGATTAAGCACGTTCTCCTAGTAAAAGCGTTGGCTTGAGAAGATGGTCTCATTCCGCCCAAGCCAAATCGACCACAGCCTCGCCACCGGAATCAATAAGTCTCTTCTATCTCTAATCCTGTTAAGAAACAACGAGTCACAGAAGGCCACCAAGTCATTCGTTCTCGCTCAATCCACAAACGGATCCTCCCACACCCCCCTTACCGTGGGGCACTCGAAGAAAAGGTGCTCAAGAGTTTCCACCTCCAAATCGCACAGCGCACAGAGATTGGATACATTCGCCAAGAATCTAGAGCAACGGTCTTTTGTCAAAAGCCTTCTCCTGCGAAAGAGCCATAAGAAGAAGCCAAGGCGCAAAGGTAATCTTAGCCCCCAGAAAAAGCAGCAATCTCGCACCAAGAAGTCTGATCGCACCGACGGTGCGAGAGCCACCGCCCCATAGGCCTTGCGTGTCGAGAAGATGCCGTCCCTCCAGACCCAATGGTCTTGCCCAACGGATGGCCCATCAGCAACACCGAGGACGTCAAGCAGGGAAAGAAAGTCAGCAAGTCTTTGATCCGAAAAGTTCGCCCCGAAGCGCGGGCACCAACACCCATTCTCCCAGCAAGAGGCTACAGAGGCATCCTTGACAGCTGCCAACGCAAACAACCGCGAGAACCGCGCATTCAAGGGATCCCCTCCCAACCAATTGTCCTTCCAGAATAAGAACGATTCTCCATTCCCCAGCACCGGCTTAAACCTCGCCCGATGCCTTACGAAGACCTCCTGCACACCACGCCAAAAAGGTGTTCGAGCACCAATCAACCCCACCCACTCCTCCCCTGCCCTTCCCGCCCCAAGGATCTCCCGCAATACATCAATAAAGAAATTTCCACCCTGGCCCCAAACCCTACTCGCCCACTTGAGAAAGAAAGTATCATTAACAATCTCCAAGCGCCTTACACCCAAACCCCCCTCGAGCTTCCCTCGGGTCACCTCATCCCACGCCACAAGGTGAATCCCACCCCCCGACTCACCAATTTTTCCCCACAGAAATCTACGCATACAAGTATCGAACCTCCTACGAATCCCAACCGACAACTGACGATTCGACAAGAAGTACACCGGGATAGAGGAGAGCACCGATTTGAGAAGAACAAGCCGCCCCCCCTGGAAAGAAGCGTCGCACGCCAACCAACCAGGAGCGCCTCCACCCTCTCGACAACCGGAATCCATTCCCTAGCCCTGGCCCTTCCAATCACCAAAGGAAGTCCAAGGTACCCAATCGGAAGCTCGCCCGGAGTAGACCCCAGAATCAGGTCGCACTCAAGGGCCAACTCCTTCGTCATTCCGAAAGGAATAACCTTGGACTTGGTCCCATTCATAAACAGCCCCGACATCTCACTAAATAAATCAAGTGTCATCGCCATGCCAACAACCTCAGCAGCACCGCCCTCAATGAAGCAGATGGTGTCATCAGCGAATTGAATCAAGGGCACCGAGAGGTTCCCCTTAGAATAGCCTTTCGAGAGCCCAGCATCAATGATCTGATCAGCCATACGTGCCAGGACGTCCGCAGCCACAACAAACAGGAGAGGGACCAGGGGGCACCCCTAGCGCAGCCCCCGTCTAGGCTGGAAGAAGCCCCCCTCCAAATCGCCATTAACCAACACAGAGAAAGACACTGTGGTCACACATCGCCGCATCCATGAAATCCAAAGCTCAGAGAAACTCCGCCTTCTGAGAACCGACCATAAGAAGCTCCAATCAAGGCTATCATACGCTTTGGCAAAATCAATCTTCCAAAGCACTCCTTGCCTCCCCGAGTTCCTCCAATCGGCCACCAATTCCGAAGCCACCGCGATACAATCAGATATTTGTCTGCCTTGAATAAAAGCGGCCTGGATTAGAGAAACAATCGAATCAAGTACCTGAGCAAGCCTCCGAGCCAACACCTTGGCCACGATTAAGTAAATGGCGTTAGACATGGAGATGGGATGGAAGTCTCCAATATCCTCCGTCGCGGACGACTTTGAAATCAGCAACAAAATGGCCTTGTTAATTCGATCGAATCCCGCATTCCCATTGCAGAACTCGGTAACCACCTTAAAAACATCCTCGCCCACCACCTCCCAGAAATCACGATAGAATGCTACGGAGAAACCGTCGGGCCCCGGGCTCCCATCGTCATTTAACTCCCACACGGCAGCTTTAATCTCCTCCTAGGATATCGGCCTAGTCAGCATCGCGCAATCCACCTCCGAGACAGTCGGAGCCCCAAGCTCCAGCCACCGACAGGTCCTCCGAGAGCGCCTCGCCGTGAAGCTCCTGAAGTGCTCCACAATTGCACGCCCCATCTCTCTGTCCCCCACAAACCTCGACCCATCAACGGAGATAGAACGCAACACATAGTTACGCTTCCTTCCACTAGCCAGACGGTGAAAGAAAGCCGTGTTTGCATCACCATCTTTGAGCCACTTCAATCTCGAACGTTGCCGCCATTCAGTAGACCGCTTCTTGTCCTCCTTCGCAACACGCTTCTGCGCACGAGAACGCTCACGAAGCTCGTCAGGCGTCAGCTCCCTTTCGTTCTCCATCACATCGAGCTTCGCAAAAACATCCTCCGCCTCAGCCCTGACCGCCACTCTCGCCGACCTGGAGTCCCTCTTGAACAGAGCCAGCCTCTTCCGCAGCGACACAAGTTTCTGACTCAACCTGGAAGCCGCAGACCCCATAAAGCACGATTGAGCCCAATGCTCCGACACAACATCCTTGAAGCTCGCCTCCTGGATCCAGCACCTCTCGTATCTAAAGAGGCCCCTCACCAAAGGGGCCTCGCCGGAGTCCCAAAGAATTGGCGAATGGTCCGAAAAAGACCTGGGCCTAGAGGAAACCGAGCAACAAGAGAACATCTCCATCATCCTCCCAGATGCCAAAAAGCGATCAATCCTAGAACGGGAATTATTGCTCCTTCAGGTGTAAATAATATCCCTTGCCACCAAATTCTCTAAAGCCAAAGAGTCCACAACCTCCGCAAAGATGGGGGAGCCTGGGTCTCAGCCACCCCTCGACCGGGGACGATCCGAAGAGTGGAGCGTAACGTTGAAATCTCCCCCAATGATCCAAGGGAGCCCCTCAAAAGCACAGCTCGCATCACGCAAATCATCCCAAAGCTCGCGCCTTTTAATGTAACAGCAAGGGTCGTAGATGCAAGAGAAGGCGATCGGCGAGGCAGACGAACCCCTCACCAACACAATCGAAATCATATGCCTTCCCAGGAGCCAAGAACTAAAAGAAAACGCCGCGGATCTCCATGCAATAATCAAACCCCCCGCCACCCCGTCCGCATCCAACGCTCTAAACTCATCCACAGCACCCGCACCAAAGGATCGCCAAAGAGTATCATCAATCCCCCTCAGCTTCGATTCCTGAATTAGAACAATAACGCAACCCCATTCAGTTAATCTGGAACCCAACGCCCTTCTCTTATCAGCCTCCCCTAGCCCCCTCACATTCCAGAAGAGGACCTTTATTAAGACAATTGCCGACGCCCCCCAACGAGACTGAGACCAGCTTCTCCGCCACAGCATCTCTCAAAGTTGCACAGGAGTGAAGTCGCGAGGACCCCGCCCTAGACCTGCTCCTCCTTCGATATCTTTTCCCCGACCTCTTGTCAGAAAGGCTCCCCAAACCGCTATCAGCGTCCACGGCCGGGATAACCATCGTAGAGCTCGGAGAGGCGAAAAGAGACAAGCCTCCTTCGTCGAGCAATAGAGGGCCCAGAAAATGTGTAGTTATAGTGACGTGATTATATTGAAGTTTGGAAAAGTGAGTAGAAATGTAGTTTATAATTTTTATAAGATATGATGGTAGAATATATTATTTTTTGATAGAATTGATAAAAGAGAATTGATTTTTTTAATGTATTAAAAAAGATAAAATGTGGGGTCCACATGAAAGAGAAAAGGAGTGGGTTAAGGGGGGTAAACTCCCCACCTGAACGGCACCTAAAAGCTCATCCCTCTCAAGATCCCACAATTCACAAAAAAGGAGAACCTCTGGGACCATATAAACCATAACGTTCAAATCAAACACCACCAGATGAACTTCCTCGATTACAAAATGCTAAGAGATCCATCAACATGCTCATCTTGCAATCCAGATGCTCTGATACATAGCCATCTCTAGTAAAGAGGGTGAACCTTCCTTCTCAAGCTTCGTAACTGCTCCACAAGAACACAACCAATCTTAGTCTCCCCTTTCAGGTTTCCACACTAGAGCCACCCATCATCAATGAATGAACCAGATACTACATGCAATGTCCAATAGCCACAGCAAGGAAAAGTATTTGCGCCACTCTCCCCGAACCACTTCCAAGTTCAATTAATACATATCCCACCATTATACATCACATTTCTTGTCCTCGTCTAAACTCACCTTCAAAAACATAAACATCTCATCTACCTCCATCACAAACAAATCACACTCATCTTAACATGTACCAAGACGTAAAATATTTTCCTAAGCCTTTTAATGCATGCAACTCTGAAAGGTGCTTGATTCCCTCTTGAAATCAAGAAAATTCTCAAAATCACACACCATCGTAGTTGTAGCCGAAAGATGAGCACTTCTTGGTCGACAGAGTATTGAACTCATCCTTCTTCAATCAGGACTTTTCTAAACATAACATTGACCAGAGGTACGCCCCCTTGCCAAAGCCTCACAAAATAGGAGTGTGATGCGAACGTGATTTGGTAAGAGATTACACCACATCAAGTTGATAAAAAGCTAGTAACTCCGCAAACACCAGAACGCAATCTAGCCACAAGCTCAAGCAAGGGTTCCACCATGTGTATCTACAATCTGAGGCATCACACATATCAAGAGTTAACTCTCCGATTAAAGATGCAAAACACGTCGTGTTGAGATATTAACGTCACCCCCGAAAAACCATAATACCAAAAGGAAATCCGAACAAGCGTTGCACAGGTCCTCCTACATATTATCCCTTCGAATGGCCTCTACCGCCTATTGACACATGAAGAAGCAAAGAGCACCCCATCTGCCTAACGATTAAGTGTAAGGACATGGCACCATAGCACAACCCGTTCGAATTTGATAATGTCACCAACTAAAGCTATCAACGGTCCTTCATATAATCCATCGGCACCAATTACGTTGAAACGAGTGACCTCCATGGATCTCTAAAGATGGCACGTCTAGTTACTCAACCTTGTTTCTTTGAATAAAACCACATCACAATGCAAACTTCCCAGTAGACCCCTGATGAATCCATGATTTCTACTTTATTTGGAGATCTGAGCAAAATCCCTTTAACAAATCACTAAAAAAATCCCTAAATGGCATTAACATCACGGTTAATTGTGTAAATAAATAACATGTGCTTTTAGACCTATTATTTATGCATATAGTCATTATTTTGCCCTAATTCTTTTCCTAAATTATTCTTTCATTAATTAACTAATACGGCATCAAGAACTAAAATCCATAAATAAAGCAAAATAAAAGTAATTAAAAATATCTGACATTGCATATTTTGTACTTATTTTTTATTTTTACCTCTTTCTAACCAATAAAAAATCCATAAAAATTAGTTTAATTTTGTATATATTGTGTATAAATTAATTCACTAATTAAAATCAAACTAAAAATGCAAAAAAACACAAATTACAAAAATTTGATATTTTATTGTCTGTTGAGTACCTCCAAAAATACATTTGTATCAATGATTTCTTTTACTTTTAGGGCTCTTCACGAAAGTTGTAGATCTCGTCGAGACAAATAACTTTCGTGTTAACCGCTTTTTGATTTGACTTCATTTACTATTTCTTTTTTATTTTTCTTTTGATTTTAGTTATTTTTTATTTTTTATCTTTATTTAATTTTTATATTCCTCTTATTTCTCTCTCTTCCCTCTCCTTTTCCTTCTTTTCTCTCTCTTCTTTTCTCTCTTCATTTTCCTCTCCTTTTCTCTCTTCACTCCCATGTCGCCCACTCCTCACGTGATCGCCCTCCCTCACATCTCTCCAGGTCACGTACGTCGCACGTGACCTCACCCCTCTTCAGGTCACGTGCGCGGCATGTGACCCCTGCCTTCCTCCTCTCTCCACCTACTGATCTCCACCTTCCCCTATAACCGTTGCCCTCGCTGACTTCTGCACGAACACTGCCCCTCTCCTCTTCCACAATCGTTACCCCCTTCCTCTCGTTATTATTACCCGTTGCCCTTCCATAAAAGCCTCGTCGCAACACTCGCCCATCGTCATCCACCATTTTCATAGAGATTAAGAGCGAGCTTGCCGCTACCTCCAGGTGACAACAGTAGGTGTCGAGCTCAAGTGACGACCTCCGACCTCAAGCGAGATCCAAGGAGCTTCACTCCTTGTTTGCAGCGAGTCCATCGAGCTGCTAAGCCAGGATTCCTCCGTCGCTGGAATCCTCGAGCGAAGACCCCAGAAGCTTTGGCTCTTTCCCTCTAGGTGACCCTCTGTGCACCTACACCATCGCTCTCCGATCACCTCGCAACAACAGGTAAATCCCTTTAGTATCTCCTTCGTCGCCCTCCTTCGATTTCTTCTTCCTCGATAAATTCTCTCTTTTCTTCAGCACCAGATCAAAACCATCTCCCCACCTCATTAACCTCTGTTGTATCTCTCTCCCTCTAACCTTCTCGTCTTATCTCTCTAGTACCCCCCACCTTCAGCCTT
Organism: Ottelia alismoides; assembly: GCA_037367405.1. Lineage (NCBI taxonomy): Eukaryota > Viridiplantae > Streptophyta > Magnoliopsida > Alismatales > Hydrocharitaceae > Ottelia > Ottelia alismoides. The sequence goes on along the minus strand of JAZKJV010004464.1, from coordinate 261,421 downwards.
GCAAATGTCAAAGCTCGAAGCTCCTTCCTCCACCTAACATCGGAGCTACGCCCTCCCCCCATTCCCTTCCTCACTTTTCGCTAACCCCTGCAGAAGCAAGATCCATCTGGAGCATCGAAGTGTCTCGCCCTCGACGCACCACTGCAGATCGATCTCCTTCGCTCGCTTCGTTGCCTTGGAGCCCACGCTCCTCCATCATCGTTCCCACGATCTCGACTGAGGCATCGCAGATTCGCCAACCGTCTACCGCCCTCGCCTCTGCCTCGGCATGCTGAACCGTGGACTGTCGCCACCGCCTTCCACTACCCTCGCCTCGAAGTACAGTAGCTGTAGAATCGGGCTTTCAACCCTTGATCTGACGGCCACTAGCATGCCTTGACACCCCCCCGAGCCTCAGCGCAAGCCTCGAGGCTTGTTACGCCTACTCCCGCGGATCCGAGACACTCGTTTACACAATACTCGTAGTATCATGTTCGCTAAAGATCGCATTAGAATACTGAAATTTATGGAAAATTTTTCACAATTTGATACAACATTAACAATAAATTTTCAAGTCACAGAACCAAAAATATGTCACCAATTTATATTACATTAATTTTCATATAAATTAACATGTAACATAAGAAACTGCATAATATACATGTACCCCAAATCCTAGTAGAAGAGAAAGAAAAGCATTTATAATAGCCTGAACAAAAACTATAACATGTATACCTGATAAGATTTATTGCGGAAGCTTCTTCAGCTCTCGTAATATCACAATGCAGGTGTTATTCCTGTAATCCATGCATTAGGGAGAACAGAACGTCAACAAATGTTGAGTAAAACTAATCAATTAGAAATAACAGTGGTTTAGTGGCTCCAAAAGAGATTGGCAATTAAATTTAATTTGCTACTTGCATTTAGAAAAAAAATTTCAAGTTATTCAATATGTAAAACCCCAGACTACTCAACCTACCTTAATTATCCATATTTATCATTTTCATACAAACATTATATGATCCATATTTAAGTCATTCCATTTTATTAAGAGGTTAATGGGGCTGCCCCCGCGCCATTTTCGGCGTTTTTTTTATTTTTTTCAAAAAATATTGCCATGTATATCATCTCTATATCCCTCCTATATGCCATTCGAATTTCGTCAGAAATAGAGACTCCTACGACCTCCATCCAGACAGTCATTTTTTAACTGTAACATGATTTTTTAAATCGACACCATCTCAATGGAGGTCGTAGGAGTCTCTGTTTTTAACGAAATTCGAATGACATATAGGAGGGATATAGGGATGAATATACATGATGATATTTTTCGAAAAAAAATAAAAAAAACGCCGAAATAAGGGGCGGGGCAGCCATTGTGGCTGCCCCAAGGGGGCAGCCCCATTAAATCCTTTTATTAATTATAATATATGTTTGATGGATCTTAGGAATGTGAATAATGAGTCTCTAATTTGATCATAGTCTTTATTAAATGTTTATGATGATCGAGGTGATCCAAATATCTTCATTATATAATGATTAATATGGTCGCGATTATCCATATCACTTTTAGATGTATATGAGTCATGTGGATGGATCATAGTAAGTATAGATGATGGATCTGGTGTTTTGATGTTTTTCTTATTGAATTTCTCAAGCCTAGTGAATAGTCTGTAGTCTTGGTTTGGGTAAGTCCAAACACTGACTTTAAGGCAGCAAGGAAGCCTTAAGATTGGGGTGCCTTCGTAGGCATGTGGTGGAGTAAAATGCATCCTAACTAAGTTCATAACATGTCCACTAGCTAAGTCTAACAACTGTGATAGTAGCTCGTAGTCTGATAAGGATGATTTTCATAACATGGTCTTTTCTCTTCGACGGGAACTACTGTCGGAACAGCAACTAGCTCAACGGAAACCAAGCTCAACTACAACCAATTAATTAAAACAAGCCCCCATGTATCCAACTCAGTTATAACCAACTTAACTACAATCGATCTCAATCTAGCAAAACTCAACTACAGTTCATCTCAATTTTAGCCAAACTCATTTATGATTTATTTCAAGCTCAATTGTAACTCCTTCAAATTCAACTGTAACTGACTCAGATGTAACCATAGAGGATTCAGAAGTAGCCATCGCCAAGCTTATTGGCGTAACGGTAATCAAAAACTCAAGCGATGAGGTAGTCTCCTAAGAGACAATTCCGTCTCGCCCTCTTATTAGAAGTGCAGTCCAATAGAAGAATAGATCGACTCGAAAACTAAGACGGGTGAGAGAGACTCTCCGGAAAAAGTCACTCTAGAAAATCTAGTCCGACCGGTACGGGCAAACAAGCTCGAAAAACTAAAACCGAGGGTCCTCCAGCCAAGGCACTCTAAAGAACAAGGGTCAACGGAACTGGTCTTTAAAAGAAAACATGTGGATCGTAGAGAGGCGTAAAACTGTGATCGCTTGCAAACAAAAAATCGAGAAAAGACTAGGATCTGAGACTCGTGCACTAAGCGACCGATGCCCTAACTGGGTTTCGAATGTCCCGTCTAGCTGAGGGTCACCTCACCCTCGCACAGTCAGGTGTAAAGGTCACCATGACTGGCACTCTTAATTATTAACCATCATTGAATCATCATTACTGACTTGAATTCCCATCCTTTCTTAATCTCTGTTGTCATTAACTTTATATATCTAGATATATTATCGACAATCTTATTGAATAGTGATCCATAATTAGTGATTCATACCTAAATGATTGATCACGAAGATTTTCAGTCAATAATCATATAAAATCTCAAAATTTGGCGCCATGTTTATTGATCTAAATTTTATAAGTCGCTTGTATGAAAATACCCCAATGATCTCATTTTTCATATCATGAGATTAGATGTTGTCCATTAGATCTGTATTCAAATTTAGAACAATAATAGAATACCAACTTTTCTTATTTAAATCAGGGGATTAAGAGTTACTCATTAGATCTTGTTTTAAATGTAATTCCGTGATCAAATTCATGTAAAATCTCCAATTCCTTTCATCATGCAAAGTGTGAATCTCAAAATCTCAATTTTGTTGCCTATGCTCGATGTCTCATACTCATATATGGTGAGGCAAGAAGTGCTCTTGCAATGCTTTATCAACTGAACAATTAGTTGCATTGTTCGCTTGAAGCAAATCTAAGTCATATGCATGCCCACATCATGTTAGTGCATGTTTACAGATGTACACTCAATAATGATGACTAAGGCTATATGTTGATGATGTTGCTCCAGTTATTGGTTGTTTCTATAGGGGTCATGGTGCGATCATAAATATTATAGGGATTATGGTTTGATTGAACAAGATTTTATAACTTGATTAGTCTTCTATAATTTGGATCAATCTTATACAAAAATACTTTTTCATCATTTTACCCATGAAATCGGGAGTAATAATAGATCTTGAAATTGAACATAATTGTGTGTTATTTATCCTTGATCTCTTATCATGCCCGTCCGTCCACTTCCTCATGTGTTCATCTTTTATATCTTAAAATCTGTAGCAATTATGGATTTGAATTTAAAATCAAATTCATGTTAACTCATCCCCAAACATCTTAGATTCAAACAAGAATATCCAAAGCTAATTAGTCTAAGATTAGACTCAACTTACAGGCTAAATTCATTCCTAAATCTCCATATTTCAAGTACAAATCAGTGGTAAATTAGTGATCTAAATTTGACTCAATTGCATACAAATCACGCTTAATTTCTCATCAACCAACTTGAAACCAGTAGTTATTCAAAGGTCTGAAATTGGACTCAATCATATGTCAATCAACCCCCAAATCTTTCTTATTTTAACATGAAAATAGTGTCTAATTTATGATCTGAAATTGGATCTTATAGAGAGCTGCAAGTGGGTATTTACAGTCAAGCAGAATGCAGATGGCAGTATTGAGAGATACAAGGCTCGTCTTGTTGCTCGTGGCTTTACACAGACATATGGGGTGGATTATCTTGATACATTCTCGCTGGTGGCCCGCCATTCCACTCTACAGATCCTGCTTTCTGTTGTGGTCAATCGTGATTGGCCACTATACCAGTTGGATGTGAAGAATGTGTTCTTATATAGTAACTTACAGGAGGAAGTCTACATGCAACAGCCACATGGTTTTGCTGTTGAGGGGGAGTATCCTAAGGTATGCAGACTTCATAAGGCTATCTATGGCCTTAAGCAGAGCCCCAGAGCATGGTTCCAGAAGCTCTCAGATCACTTTGAGAAACAGGGATACAAACGTTCCAACGCTGATCATTCGTTGTTTGTACAAAGGACTTCCAGAGGCATCATTGCAATCATGGTCTATGTAGACGACTAACTAATTACAGGAGATGATGAACAGGGAATAATTGAGGTGAAAGAAATGTTGGGCCGTGAATTTGTTACCAAGGACCTTGGAGTTCTGAGATATTTTCTGGGACTGGAGTTCGCCACAAATCCTTATGGGTTGGTAATGTCTCAGAGAAAATATGTCACAGACCTGTTGAGTGAAACAGGAATACTTGGTTTCCGACCTACTACCACACGTATGGATCCTAGTATGAAGTTATATGATGGTGATACAGAGGAGGTGGATAGGAGAAGATACAGAGAACTAGTGGGCAAACTCCTTTATGTCACTATTACTAGGCCCGATATATCCTTTGTTGTGAGTCGAGTAAGCCAGTTCATGGAGCAACCACGTCAGGTACACATGGATGCCATACATATGATACTCAGGTACCTTAAGTCATCTCTAGGTGCGGGTTTATTGTTTAAGAAAGGCAAGGTGATTACTATCTCAGCATGTGCAGATGCAGATTATGCAGGGTGTCCCAAGGACAGGAAGTCCACCTCCGGGTTTGTTGTATATGTTGGAGATTCTCTAGTCTCATGGAGGAGCAAGAAACAAACTGTTGTGGCAAGATCCAGTGCTGAATCGGAATACAGGGCGATGGCCCAGGTTAGCACAGAAATGATGTGGGTAAAGGCTGTGCTTACAGATTTACATATAGAAGTCCCACTTCCTATGGCGTTGGAATGTGACAATCAGGCGGCCTTGTTCATTGCAAATAATCCAGCATTTCATGAAAGAACCAAGCACATTGAAGTTGATTGCCTCTTTATACGTGACATGATTCAGAAGGGATTCATAGCTACATCCCATGTCAGTTCAGAGAGTCGAACAGCAGACACTTTTACCAAGGCATTACAGCGAGGTCTGTTTCAGAAGTGTGCGTCCAAACTGAGCATGATTGATATCTATGCTCCATCTTGAGGGGGAGTGTAGACATATATTATTCACTTATGTTTCTCTTTCGTTATTTGTCTTTTCCGTTTGACTCTTTATGTAATTTACCCATAGGCTACTCTCCTATATAAGAGAGCCTAGGGCTGATGGAAAAAACAAGTTCTCTTATTTTTTCCCAACAGTCTCCATCCCAGACTCTGTGAGCCCAACGTACACGACCATGTTCCGATACTCTTCATTCCAGGGAAACCCTCTCTTCGAAACAGGTCCCCCACAGTCATCATTTCCCTCTACCCCATTCACTCCACCCCTACATCCGCACTTTTTCCTAGATTAGACCGCTCTCACATTCTGACTTCCAAATGAACACAATAGAACGAGCAGATTTGAGGATGGCAAATAGAGTAACCAATTTTGACAGAAAATCACGATTTCCAGTTACTATGGACTTCCCACCTTTTGAACCATTCCATACTCCGGTTGACTCTCTTCCTAAATACGACCATTTTTCTTTTGATAATCTACAAGAAATTCAGAGTCAAGGAAATATGATTCATGACCAGACTACAACTCCAAAGAATAATTTCTACTCCTCTCAGAACCGTCACAGCATGTGGAGTATAATTGTTCATCACCAAGTCATGAGATGTCCAAGGATGAAAATACTCGGATCAACCAAAGAGCAGATACTTTGACTAAAAGAATATATGATCTCATCCAATCAATGAAAAATCGGGAAGAAGTGAGAACGTCACCATTTGAATCACAAATCCATCATATAACGTACACTTAGACACAACCACCACTGACATCTAACCAATATACTGACCATTACACCGAAAATACGAAAAAATAAAAAACAAAAACATCGAAAAAATGGACAATTCTGAAATGGAAGCATTTTGCAAGAGTCTAATTTAGAGCTTCCATTAATCAAGGACATAGAATATGTGCCCAATCTTAATAGATTTGTGAAGAGTCGATTGAACCCTAAAAAGATGGGCAAGAAACGATCAAGGACTGAATATCATGTTATATCTATGGCCACTTATTTGGTGATGAATCACAAAACTAAAAGCCGCAAAGTCAGACAATTGACTCGGATCACTTGTGAAATTGAGGACTCCTGAGTCACTCATATTCGATTAGATGATGACTCGACATTTAAAAATCCTCCTAAAGAACGTCTTTGACCAACTCAGGATCGGACAACTCAAAAAGACGAGGGTGATTGTTCAACTGCCAGATCGAGCTACCAAAAGACCGCGAGGAATTGTTTTTCTCGTCGTAAACTTCCGAGGCAACAAGCACAAACTGGACTTTATTGTCCTTGACATTGAGCACCACGAAGAATTGTCTGTGTCTCCTATTATTTTAGGAAAGTTACACTTAGCCTCTGCTAAGGCAACTATCGATTGTCAGACTCAAGACATCAAGTTTCCGAACTCAGAGCACAATGAACAAGACCTCAATGGCACAACCTTCTCTGAGGAAACCCAACTTGAAACCGACAGTCGTGATCAGGAGACAACCAGTTCACATGATTAGACCTCTCCTCACAAAACACAAACATAAAACCTAAGATAGACATCTAAGAGACCGACTGTTGAACTGACTTTGGATTCTATCCACACCTCCCACCCTATTACTACTCCTAGAAGGAAACAATATTCAGGAGCTTATGAGGAATTGGACTATGTTTATGAAGATTGTCTCAATTATTTGAGTGGTCCAATCTTTGAGTCGGCAGTCATTCATAAAATACTTGAACCAAACAAGGAGTCGACTCAAGAAACCTTTTGTGTCACCAAAACTCATGGATATCAGAAGGTGACAGCAACATCGCCCACCATCACTCACAAAACCACCACGGACATGCTCCCGCGCCCGAAGCCTTGTATGACCCTACAAGAATTGGTCGACTTTTATGGAGATTCATCTGACGATGAACCCATAAATGCCATACCGGTTACTCATGAAAAGGAGAAGAACTTTGACCACCTTCCTCTCGATGCTTCATACAAAAACAAACCGATCAAGAAAGTCACCTTTGACCTTAGAAATCAGGTGATGTCTAAAGAGTCCTCGTCTGGTCCTGAAGTGGTTCATCTGGCAAGTGCAATAAGTGCAGCAGTGATCAAAGGTCACTTACCTCTTGTTTACAATAGTTGGAGATCATCTACATATGACTACTATTCTTCTGACCATTCTGACGATGGCTGGACCACTTCATCCTCCCCCTCTTCACCACCCTCTACATCTTCATACTATCTCCCGCCACACTCCCGCAAGAAAGTTCATCCCAAACCTCCTTAACCTTGTACATACGTAATTCTACTCGATTCCCCACTTGTTATTACTCGATCATACATAAGTTGACTTGAGCCTAAGTATAGGAGGACTGATATCATTGTGTATACATCACTTCTATTCTTTACTTCTCACACCAGACCGCCCTATGTCTTACTAATCTGAAGTATAGAATGTATATGAAGAATGTTAAAGAACATGACAAGATCCTCCAGGATTTCTGATCTATGTAACTTTTTGAGTTTGTGAATATAAAGAAAATTTTTGGGTGGGTATCTCCTCGATATCGTGGCCCTTTTTCTTTTCAAAAAAAGTTGCAACGGTTCTTGACATTTCTAAGTCTTAGTAATGACGCTAATGTTAGAGTATTTGGAGCATACGTCACGTATGTAATAGGAGGGTGTGTTTAGTCCCACATCTACCAGTGGTGGGACTTGGAGGCTCTGTGAAGGCTATATAAGGATCCCCAGACCCTTGTATCCATTGAGAAAGTTGAATGCAACATATAACCCTTTGAGGCCTTCTCCCGTGGTTTCATCCCGCTCCTTAGGGAGTAGGATTCCATGTAAAAATCCAGTGTTCTTGATGTCTATATATTTTTCTTTGATTCCACTTCTGCATTTCTATTTTCTAATATGGTATCAGAGCGGGTTCGATTCTCGAGGAGTTTTTTTTCATCATGTATTCGAGTTCGATTTTTTTGGTGTTTTGATCTTGAAGAATATTATGTTTGGAAATGTTCAAGTTTGGCAGATTATTTTCGATGTGGATTTTTTTGAAACTCTATTTTCTGGAGTATTCCCTAGTTCTCCACTCGAGATCGGCGCCGAACCCTGCCTAGGGTGAGTGGAACCCCCCTTGCGCTCCAATGCTCCTGGAGTTCCTCTCCTGAACGCCATCAGGCCCTTCACAATATCCATAGTGGGCTCTTCACTCGAGAGCCGAAGGCAAATCCATAGCCGCACTACGCGGCACTCCAGAACTCCATCGGGAGATTCATATCCAGGTGTTGCACTTTCCCCAAGCTACAGGTAGCATCCCCAGGTTGATGGTGGCTCAAGCAGCAAGCAACCATCCTTCCCAAGTGGCTTCCTCCTTCTTGGAAGCAAAGGAAACAGCACCAGGTGGTGCGCTCCAGGCGGCAGAAGGCGGCGGCGCTATCCTTCGAGTCTTATTCAGGCGGAGCAAAGCCATCGCAAGACCGCGTGCTTCCCTCTCCCGATCTCGCGCCGGCGATTCCACAGTGTAAGAGTTATTAGATTTACATTTATGTTTGTAACACTTCAGGTTACGTAAACTCCTGTGACCCTTCGGATTCCGTAACCCTCTGTGACCCTTCGAGTTCCGTAAACCCCGGTGACCCTTCGGGTTCCGTAACCCTTGTACTCTCTAGAGTTTTCTCTCTATATAAGAGACCCTAGCTCTATGGAATAAACATCTCATTCATATCTCTTCTCAACATGGTATCAGAGCGACGGTCCTAGACCGAAGCCAAATACCTTAAATCCGCCACCGCCACCAGCCCTCTCTCCACTGACAAGGAGAGAGGGTTGGACTTCCTACATCACTCCTGGATTTGATGGTCTCGCGCACGGCAGTCTGAGTCCCCAGCAGCACCGGCTGCCACCTCCAACGACACCTAAAGCGCCGCCCGAGGCTCTAGTAGCTCATGTCGCTCCTCCGGCGTTGTCGGCACTGCTTGGAGTCCCCCTTCCAACAACCCATGCTTCACCACGACTTGTTTCTCCCAACTTAATGTTTCATACTCTTTATTCTATCAAGTATGAGAGAAAGGGGGAGTCAGAGATGATTCTTCAGGACGTCTAATGCCCTACCATGACTGACAAATCGACACTCCAGATACTACTCAGATCATCAGTCTTCACCGAGCATCGACTTCTTCGTCAGGGCGTATACTTCTTCTTTTACGACCCGACTACTACTCCGCGTTGGACTTCTTCTACAACGATTCTTCTCCAGGCACGACAAAGATATGTTCCGGTGACCTGCAGGCATGACAGAGATACATTCTGGTGACCTGATATCGCAGCGACTCTACAGGCATGGCAGAGATACGTTCCGGTGACCTGAAAGCCTCAGACCCGTCCTCGAGCGAGGTCTTCTACCAGCAACGGACATATGTTCTTATGATGTATCGTGTGAAGATGTGGTGTATACTTTTTCTTTTTGTTACAAGTTGTAGCTTTCTCATCTGCAGCTTGAGGGGGAGTGTAAGAGTTATTAGATTTACATTTATGTTTGTAACCCTTCGGGTTCCGTAACCTCCTGTGACCCTTCGGGTTTCGTAACTCTCTGTGACCCTTCGAGTTCCGTAACCCCTGGTGACCTTCGGGTTCCGTAATCCTTGTACTCTCTAGAGTTTTCTCTCTATATAAGAGACCCTATCTCTATGGAATAAGCATCTCATTGGTTCCTCTTCTCAACACTCGGCAACATAGCTCCAGGCTGAGGCCCTAGGAGCCTCCAGCAGCAGCGCATCTCGCGCACCTTCCAACATGGCACATCCAGCGCATCTACTCTGCGCGCAGAGACTCCAGGAAAACATCCAGGCGCACGCGTTGCCAGGCTATCATCCTCCAAGTCCCCCTCATCTCCTTCGGCGGTGGCATCAGATTTACCCCCATTGGGGCGGAAGTGATGAGAGAGAGGGTTCCATTGGGAACCCTAAATTGATCCACAAGCGGGGGGCTTTGGCTATTATTAAAAAAAACTGCTACTGTCAAATGAGTCAAATGAGCCCAGTTGTATGTGTGGGCCTATATAGGACGGGAATGTTCTAAAAAATGTTTGTTCAAAAAAAAATAAAGAAAAGATGCGTACAAAAAAATAGTACGTGGAAAAAAAGAAGAAAAGCCGAAAAAAATATCCACGGCTTCAAAAAAAGGATGTGACGGCCAATAAAAAATTGATTGAAATTTTGAAATAGCCGGAAAAAATTATTTGAAAAAAAAAGAGAAGGATATTTGATTGAGGGAAGCCGAAAAATTTGTGATCGGCTAATTGGTTTTTGTTCTTCCCCATTATCTTGTCTTCTCCCAACTTGGTCGATGTTGATTTTCCGATCAATATGGAAGAAAGGGGGAGTATATGTAGAGTCACAAGTCTATTCAGATTCTCCAGAAAAATTCCATACCAGCCAAATGTTCAGACTCTACAAGTTATCAGATTATCCATGCGCAGTTCCAGACTCGACATATAGATTCCGAGTCCACAGTTTGATGCGCGCATTCAGACTCTACATTCAGGTTCCGAGTCTGCAAGTCAAGGCGCACGAGTGTGTGATCTTCAGTTTCGTGGTCCCCATCATTCTTGTTGTCTCGCCAGAGATTTCATGTAGCCATAGGGACTCCAAAGTAGAGGACCATTCCCTATGACATGTGGGTAAGAGTTTTCTTGTGGCATCATAGGTACTCTAGAGTAGAGTACCATTCTCCGACCCAGATGGGAGGGACACAGTTCTCCGACGAGGAGACTTCTTCGGACTCCATTCTCCAGCAGTGGGACTTGGAGGCTCTGTGGAGGCTATATAAGGAGCCCCGGACCTCCTGTATCGATTGAGAAAGTTGAAAGCAACATATGGCCCTTTGAGGCCTTCTCCCGTGGTTTCATCCTGCTCCTTAGAGCGTAGGGTTCCACGTAAAAATCCTGTGTTCTTCATGTCTAAATATTTTTCTCTGATTCCGCTTCCGCGTTTCTATTATCTAACAACTAATAATGGCAATGCACCCTCATATCGACCGTGTGGATCGATATTCCAAAGTATCTAAGAAGATGCCCACATAATTTCTCCTATATTCTTAAGTAACCGACGTGTCGCTAGATATGTCGCTAGTATTTGGGAATGGGGGCATTCCAACATATGGCGTAAGCAACTACATAAGAGGTCTCAATAACCATTTGACGTGCCACCCCAAGCATAGGATAACGATGTTCAATCACCCCCCATCTTCCTCTTCCCTCACACTGGTGGCCTCCTCTTGCTAGAGGTTACTCCTCTCTCCATTGGACAGCTTCCTTCTCTCATCACTCCCTCTCCTTCATTCTATTCCTCTCTCCATTCTCTTAGGGTCTGTTTGGTTGCTGGATTGGAGTGAGTTGGGGTAACCTGATGGGAATAGTGGTCGTTTGGGATGGTTATGAGGGTTGGAGAGGGTTGGAATAAAGAATGTGATGTGATGTCACTATAATTTGTGATAAAATTCCATCCCACGAAAAGAGAGGGGTAAACCGGGTTAACCCGAGGTAACCCGGTTACCAAACGAGCCCTTAATATGTAATCTTCCTCTCTCCTCTATCCCAACCTCTCCTCGCTTCCTCTTTCCTCTTCCCTTTGTTCTCTTCCTCTCTTCCAAAGGTCATGTTATTAATATGAAAAAAAGAATGTGGATGACAATCCATAGCACTAAGTGAATGAAGAACAGGACATCAAAAAATGATAACTCCTGCATCATTTGCATCCACTTCCATCCAGACTGGTGAACCCTCTTCCCCTGACCTGACAATGGAAGCTTCATCCTCACAATAGAGAGGAGCTTTCCCACTACTTCTCAGGAAGGGCTAGCCCCATCTTTCCCATCCATGTCAAAGCCAATATAAGCCCCAACCTTTTCCAATAGATAGCAATTTTATAAAATCCATATCAACAAGTTATTGCAGGTAAATTCTGATATCGGGTACCATGAATGATGAAATATAATAGACATAAAATTGCCACAACCAGAACATCACAAATACATAATGTCATTCTTGATGGTTGAGAGCCAATCCTAACTTGGAGAGATAACCTACCAGTCGACTTCTTCTACTGTTCTTTCTTGAAGAAACCAGTATAGAACCATAAATACGAACCATAATGAATAGGCAAGCAAAGATTAAACACAAAAATAGCTACTCGTTTCAAAAAAACACAAATATAGTTACCAAAACTGTTGGTGGAAAAGAGTTTTCTGTTTATTCCATAGAACCCTAGGCTCTCTTATATAGAGAGGATCCATGGGTAAATTACATAAGAGGATATCAGAAAAATAAAAATAAAATAAACGATACACCGACTACATAATTATCTCTACACTCCCCCTCAAGATGGAGCATAGATATCAATCATGCTCAGCTTGGAAGAACATTTCTGGAACGGTCCTCTGAGCAATGGCTTGGTGAAGATGTCGGCAGTCTGCTCCCATGAACTAACATATGAAGTAGAAATCAGGCCCTTCTGGATCATATCTCTAATGTAGTGGCAGTCTACCTCAATATGTTTTGTCCATTCATGAAAGGCTGGATTATTGGCAATGAACAAAGCAGCTTGATTATCACACTGTAGTTGCATGGGTAGAGGTACATGTATATGCAAGTCTTCTAGTACAGCTCGAACCCACATCATCTCAGTGCTCGCTTGTGCCATGGCCCTATATTCAGACTCAGCACTAGATCTAGCCCCAACAGTTTGTTTCTTACTTTTCCAAGAAACCAGAGAGCTGCCACAAAAACTGCAAAGCCTAACGTAGACTTTCGATCCTTAGGGTTCGTTTGGTTGCAGGGTTGGGCAGGGTTGGGTTGGGTTGGGATACCCCTGTGAATAGTAAACTGTGAGGAGGATTGGGAGGGTTGGAAGGAGGGGTACCCCGGGTTGGGCCAACCCAACCCTGCCCAACCCTGCAACCAAACGGAGTTTTAGGGCATCCTGCATAGTCTGCATCCGCACATGCTGAAATAGATAAATCTGTGTCCTTCCTAAACAGCAATCCTGAGCCTGGAGAAGACTTTAGAGACCTTAGTATCACATATATGGCATCCATATGTATATGTCTTGGTTGTTCCATGAACTGGCTCACTCGACTTACTGCAAAGGCAATATCAGGTCGAGTTATAGTGATGTAAAGAAGCTTACCCACCATTTCTCTTTACCTTCTCCTTTCAACATCCTCAGTATCATTGTCATATAAATTCATACTTGGATCCACAGGAGTACTCGAGGATCTACATCCAGCCATGCCCGTTTCAATAAGCAAATCTGTAATATATTTCCTTTGGGTCATCACAAGACCCTGTGCATTCCTGGCAAACTCCAGCCCCAGAAAGTATCGTAGGATACCAAGATCCTTCGTAACAAACTGACGACCCAAAAATGGTTTTGCCTTCTCTATCCTCTGAGCATCATCTCCTGTAACTAGAATATCATCAACATATACCATGATGACAACCGTACCTCTAGAATTCTTCTGAATGAACAATGAGTGATCCGCATTTGATCTTTTGAATACGTGTCGTTTAATCAGATGGGAAAGCTTCTGAAACCACGCCCTTGGGCTCTGTTTAAGGTCATATATCGCCTTGTGAAGTCTATACACCATATGATTCTCCCCCTCAGCAACAAATCCCTGGGGTTGCTGCATGTAGACTTCTTCCTGCAGATCACCATATAAGAATGCATTCTTAACATCAAGTTGACATATGGGCCAATCACGTACCACAGCAACAGACAGAAGAATGCAAAGAGTGGAGTGACGAGCCACTGGAGAGAATGTATCCATATAATCCACCCCATATATCTGAGTGAAGCCTCTCGCCACTAGCCTTGCCTTGTACCGGTCAAAGCTACCATCTGTGTGGTACTTTACTGTGAATATCCACTTGCATCTAACAATAGATGCGCCTGAGGGTGCGGGAACCAAGCTCCGTGTACCCCGTGACTGTAAAGCATCCATTTCTTCTTCCATAGCCAACCGCCAGCAATCACTCTTCATAGCATTCTGATAATTCCGTGGTATCTCCACGGAAGACAAAGCCACGACAAATCTCTGAAAATCCCCTGTGAGACGGTGAAAGGAAACCTGAGAAGCAAGGGGATATTATGTCCAAGTGCGTTTCTGCTTCCAAATAGCAATAGAGACATCAAGATCATCATTCATTTTACACATCGGTTCACATTCCTCCTGCAAAGAAGAATCATGCACATGCACTCTATCCGACCCAATAGCATCTGAACATACCTGAGGCATGCTGGATGATTGTCATGTGGCATGAGCAGGACCCGACCGTCGTGTATAGTATTTAGGTAATGGCAGGATAGGTGGTTGTGGTGGTGGTGATGGAGAGGGAGTTGGCGTGACAAACGGGACAGGAATGGATGGAGGTGGACGCAGAATAGGAGGAGGAACATAGACGTCGTCATTAGACTTAGATGAGGTCAACCTGTCACCTGCAAGCGAGAAGTACATAACTGACTCAAAAAATGTAACACCAGCATTGATGAAATATTTCTTATTTACAGGATCATAACAACGGTAGCCCTTCTGAGTCCGAGAGTAACCCACAAAGACATACTTGACAGCTCTAGGTGAGAGTTTGTCAAGTCCATGAGACAACTGGTGAACAAAAGCAACATCACCAAAGACACGAGGGGTAAGAGAAAATAATTCTTTGTCTGGAAAAATAACAGAAGAGGAATTTTTTCACCAAATACCGAGGACGGCAGACGATTCACAAGGTAACAGGCTGTAAGAACGGCATCCCCCCAAAAAGAAATAGGTGCACGACTCTGTATAAGCAGAGTTCGAGTAATATCAAGAAGGTGACGATGTTTCCTCTCTGCAACACCATTCTGTTGAGATGTGTAAGCACATGTGGTTTGATGAATAATGCCTTTTGATGAGAAGAAATGGGAGGGAGAGAGAGAGTGCAAAACTCCAATACATTGTCCGTACGAACATATTCGACATGAGAGGAAAAAACATTCTGCACTTCAGTTATAAGATTTCTATTAACATCCCCTGCTTCAGATTTGTTCTTTAAGAGAAATACCCACGACACACGAGAAAAGACATCAACTACAACAAGATAAAACATGTGTCCCTGTTGGACATGTGAGCCCACGACGAGCCATTATACAATAAATGTTATTGTGTATATCATTCTCTGATCTGAAATGAAGAATAAATAATTTGCATAATAGGTCCCTCTGTACAATTAGGGTTATGTACCGTGGCCATCTTAATGATCATACAGCTGTTGATTCAATAATTGAATCATAGAGGCTGGTGCTTGGATAAATATCTAAAGGGTTAGATTGAGGACTCATCAAGCACCGTCAAATGATTGTTAAGAGATGATCTCCAGCCTGAGTAGGAGATGGCAATCCTTTCTCATATAGGTTGATATCTGACCGACCTCTTGATGCAGGTCCTCTGCATGGGAATAGTGATTCGGAGGTGTCAGATTAGTTAGGTCAATGGGTTGACTTAACGAGATCGAGATAACCTAAGTCCTATGTTGAATGCCGTCACAGCATAGGCACGCATCCTCTAACCGGAGACAGATGTATTACTATATATCAGAGTATGTACATTTGGCAGACAGATAGGTTGATGGCCTAACCAAGGTCTATACACCGGCGCGCTGGTGTGCATATCTCTCAAAGGGATCATACAGGTTCATTACTGAACTGGAAGACATGAGCTCACTCATGAGATATTGGGAAGAATCAAATTCCGTGCATGATGGTCTCGCTTTGGAAGCTTGACTGAATTTGTAGGTTTGATATATACTTTTGGAAAGTATATGATCAAGACCTAGGTATGATATATGCTTTTGGAAAGTATATGATCGATACCAAATCCCAATGATCAAATGAGGACTTACTGATAAAACCCTGAAGTAGACAGTATAAAGTTAATCTAATACTTTGGGTTTATTATGGGTCTTCCAGTATGCAGGATGTACAGGTGTTGGGAATACCTGAGGGTGATGTGATCATAAACGATTGTATAACCATGACGCTTCCATTCCTAGGGAGTGATGAAACGGGTCTGGATTTTAGTGACTCCTCTCAGTAGAGAAGTAATCTGATCTTGGTCCAAATGTTGGACATTGATTTGAATGTGATTCAGATGCAATGAGAAGATTAGATTTGCGGTCTTGATTTAAGCAAGCATCTATGAGAGGCCCGAGATCTGGATTTGAGATGTGATCTCAATATCCAAGTCGCTATACGTGGAACAATACAATCGCCCTGTCCTTATTTCCAAGTATCGGCGGAGAAAGCACATTATTCTTGAAAGAGTTAAAGAATAATTCATTTGATGAATTCTATATCCAAGCATCGAGAAAATGGATAATTAAATATGATTTAATTATCATGAATAATATGAATTTGATTCATATTATAAGAAGAGGTATCTAAGATAATTGAATGTGATTTAATTATCAAAGATATGAATAACATGAATGTGATTCATGTTATTTGGGCAAATGAGAAAAGAGATCCAAGATGATTAAATGTGATTTAATTATCATGGATATGAATAATGTGGATAGCACTATACATATTAATCATATATATTATAAATATGATTTATAATATATTAGAGAGAGAGAAACTATGTAAATAGCATTTGTTAATTATTAATGTGAATTGGATTCACATTAAGTAATTAATTGGAAATATAATTTACAAATTAGTTTGGGATGTGAATATGATTCACATATTTTTCAATGGCATGATTGAAATATGCACAAATTAATTTGGAATTAATTTGGTGGATATTTTTTTGATAATTGTTATCACAAATTATTAAGAGACAATGTGATATGATAAAAAGGAGATAAAAGCCACCAATTTAGAGGTGGCGTCACCCATGAAAAAGTCATGGGTGACGCCCCTTTTTTAGGAGGCAATATTCTCTCCATTTTATTACATTGATTAATCTCCTAACAAATTTATTTATGTTAAATTAAAAATGTGTTGATAATGTTGCAACATATATTTAATTTAATTATAAATAAATATTGTTGGTTTTAACCAACAACAATCCTAGCCATTGATCATTACATAGACCAAGCATGGTCGTTGGATCTATGTGTCCCATGGATTGAGATCCATTGGATCCTAAACTAATATAAAAGGAGGGCTAGCCAAGCCTTTCTTGAAACACACATCATGAAGAGTTGTAAACGCCTACAACTCTCTCTCTCTCATATTCTCGCCATTTCTCTTTCTCTCCTCCAAAAGGTGGCCGTCCATCTTGTGTTGAGAAAGGAGAGACTCTTGCCTTCGCCTTCGACGACTCGGGGATCTCCTTCTTCTTTGGGGCGACTTGCTCTAGAGGAAGAAGACGGATTATGTTTGACAAAATTAGGGAACTCGATGCTTGGATCTTCATCAAAAATTGCGGGAAGGACGTGACTCATCATCGTGCCCGCAAGTGCGTTCTTCGTGGATCGGACTTGAGACAGGAGGATCTCTTGTTTGGGATCTCGCGATCACAACCACGCTCCAAGAGGTATTCCTTATACTTTATGGTTTGATGAAACGATCCGAGAAGTGTTCTCGTGATTATGTGGTTTCATCTTTAGTTTTTAAAATTTTTAATTTCCGCTGCATCTTGTGACTAGTGCGACTAGTCGCCCCGATCGTATGAGATACGATCGTCACGCTTCCGTGATGCGCCTGAGGATTCTCAATATCCTTCAGTCCCTGATTATCAGGAACATGACTCGGACCCCAAATATCAACATGAAATAATTCAAACGGAGAATCACTGCTCCGACACAGACGACTAGGGAAGCTAGCTCGATGGTGCTTTCCCAATTGAAAGGCTTCACACCGAAAAGGACTTGGAGAAATCTGAGGCAAGAGAAAATGCATCTTCTGAAACGGGAGGTGCCCAAAGCGTAGATGTCAAGTATACAGAGAGATTGATCCGGCTGAGTAAGAGGAGACACCAGCATAAGAATTCCGGACCAGACGATAGAGGTCATCCTGCTCAGAGCCACAGCCAATCACCCTGCCCGTTAGTATGTCCTGAAATATAAGAGAAGATGGGTCAAATATAGCACGACAGTGCAAATCCTTTGTAATTTGACTAACAGACAGTAGATTCATGGAGAAATCAGGGGCATGTAGAACATTATGTAAATGCATGAAAGGTGTCAATGTAATCTCCCCCTGTCCAACGATGGGGGAATGAGTCCCATCAGCTATGACCACTGACCGTCTTTGTGGAATGTCTCTGTATGACTCAAGCCTATCTCTGTCGCCGCAAAGATGATGTGTTGCGCCAGAGTCCATAATTGAATCTGAGATATTAGGACATGATGTAAAAGCAGAAGCACTACCTGAGGTGTTGGCAGAGGCAGAAGTACTGGCAGATGCTGAAGCGGCAATATCTGAAGAGACTCCTGAAGAATCTGTAGTTGTTGGAGGCATATATCGCGCAATCTAGCCATGAACTCGTCAAACCGTTGATCTGAAGTGAATGCCGACGGGGATGCAACATGCTCGGCTACTCGCGCCGAGGCTGGAAACCCATGCTTAGAATAGCATGTATCCTCAGAGTGACCTGTGCGATGACAGAAGGTACATGGTTGGCAAAAACGAACACCTCGACCACGAGGTCCACATTTACGGAAAGAAGACTGACCACATCTCCATCGCGACAGCCATCGCCAAAGGTGGTGGAGTAGAAGTACTAGAAGAGACAGAAATGTGACTAAGCCTCCAGTAAACTTCCTCCATAGGAGGAATGGTAGCATCGCGCAAGTATCTATGATCGGGCAACATCGTATTCAGGATCAAGAGCCGCGAGCAATACCCCTATCATGGTAGCATTCCGAAAAGTCTTCTGCTTTTCTGGGGTGTCCGTGAGAGGTGTAGTATTGTAGAGTCTCTCAAACATCCCCTGTAGGGATGTATACAAGGAATGCAGTAGCCGTCCATTCTGCTTCATAGTGAATATGTCATGATGGAGCTGCAACATCTTCGTCTCATTTCGCACCTGCGAATAAGTGGCCGTCAGGATGTCCCACATCGCCTTAGCGGTGGGTTGATGGAGAACATCATTTGCAATCTCCATCGACAACGTGCCTGAGAGTCAGACCTTAGCATATAACTCATCAGCCTCCCAAGAGGCATAGATCCCAATCTTCGTTGCCGGTTCCTCCTCGGTAAGAATGTGATTCTTACCAACGCGCCTATAGAGGTCATATCAACTTTGTTTTCTGACATATCGGCGGAGACGAAGAACTAAGATCTGTAGACCAAAAGAGAAGTGTTTACACAAACTGTATAGGATTTGAGTGCATATGTAGACGCTACACACTCAAATCCATGGAGAGAGAGAGGCCGGCAGAGGAGTGGATGCCGTCGTTGGAGAGGGTCGGGCGGGAGAGGGGCCCGGCGGTGAAGGAGGGGCTCGGTGGTGGAGGTGGGGCTCGGTGGTGAAGGAATGGGCGGCGTGGCGGGAGGAGGAGGGGTGGGAGGGGGTCGGCGGCGACGAGAAGGAGAAAGGGGGGTCAGCGGTGGGAAGGGTTAGGGTTTTGGCTCTGATACCATGTTGGTGGAAAAGAGTTTTCTGTTTATTCCATAGAACCCTAGGCTCTCTTATATAGAGAGGGCCCATGGGTAAATTACATAAGAGGATATCAGAAAAATAAAAATAGAATAAACGATATACCGACTACATAATTATCTCTACAAAAACAAACGGGTCAGTGCCTCGCAAAAGGAACTTGAGAATGAACCCCATCTTCATTCAATAGACAGTGCCACAAGTCGGACTACAACGACTTGTTACATGGACATATAAATATTCAAATGGTGCGAGACTCGTGAAACTGGAGTTTCAAAATCTTAATATTAAAAGCTATGCGACAAATGCACGATTAGAGACATCAAAATAATATCCAATACAAATGAAAATTCATCACATCTACAACGGGATTTAATCATTCAAGTCGGAAGAAAGCTAAACCGCACTAAAATGCCCAGCATATTATATGGAGATCTGCAGAATTGTGGAGTAACTAAATTCCCAAAACAGGAGAGGATAATACTATTCAATACCCAAGAAGCAGACAACAGGAAACATAACAGATAAAAGCGGCTGGTATAATGGCAAAAGGAAGAAGACGATACCTTGAATATTATTGTTGTCTTGATCAATTTTCTCAAGAGCGGGAATGCAGAATGCAGCAGTCTTGCCAGTCCCATTTTTGGCTCTTGCAAGGATGTCACTCCCTGTTAAAGCAATCGGAATGCTTTCTTCTTGAATAGGAGAAGGTCTCTCAAAGCCCTTCTCATAAATACCCATCAGCAGTTCCCTTTTCAGAAAGTAATCTTCAAACTCATTACCTTTCGTAGCGGTCACATCCTATCATTGATGCAGAAGTGCTCGGAGATTGTTTAGCATATAAATAAATGGTCAAGAATCAATGGGATGCAAAACAGATAATAAACAGCTCGAATTGAAAAACTACATAAACCTGAATAACTGGTTTGCCTTCAAAAGCTTAACCTTCATTTTTGTTGGCATGGGAGAAAATCATTCTACTTACGGTTTGACTTGATCATGACTAGAAGTCTTTTCATGAAAAAGAGAACACCTGAGTGCTGAACTTGGAGCCTATGCAACAACGCACATGAAAATTACTACACTGATATACTGTCACACATATACATCTCTTCAAAGCAGAGCCGGCATATTTAAAATTAATTTTCTCAACAACGTAGTCTGCTCCAAATTTCAAGTCCAGCGCATTTCCTTATATTCAGTCTTTCCAAGTCAAAAAAAAACTAGGAACTCCCGCCAGCAACAAAGTTTTCTATCTCACAACGCATAAACAAACGCATTTTCCTCAATCTTAAGGGACTTCGCAACACCGGTCTACTTCATAGGATTATTTCAATCTTTCAGCACCTTTTAAAGATTCCACTTTCTCTGAATTAAGCTCGCCATCCTCTGCCTTATGAACCATCCATGGCAAAGGAGGTCTGAGATGCAAGACTAAGGTGACCAGAGATTATGCTGAGACGACTGTGTGCCTCCTCCATGGGTGGCATTGAGGCACTGGAGAAGTTAACTGCTTGTTGCATCATAGACTACATCAAGACCAGCGAGAAACACAACAACCATGGTTTTCCGATATGTCAATTATTGCTCAATAACAGCACTCAAGGGCATGGAACTGTGTAGTTTCTCGAACACGCCTATTGGATTGGAGTATAAGGTGTGGAGCATGCGACCATCCTTCTTGGTCGTGTATGTGTGTGTACATATATATATAGGGAAATTATCCAATGCGCACAGGGCCCATTTGAGTTTCGGTGCGCACCATTTCTTGGCCACACACGTGTATTACCAATTTAGTGGTTACCTATTTCGAAGGATGTTGTTTTTGGAAGGAGATTAATATGCAAAGCGATTTAACAATAAGTAGTATTCCAATTATATCGCGTCCTAAAAAATAGGAAGATCGTTTTAGAAAGAAAACATTCGAATCGATTATTTCTTGCTGAAAATCGAGATCCAAATGCTCATGTCAGTAATATATATATAATAGTCAAGTAAATAGTTGTGCGAGATCAGTAATATCTAAAACAACGGTCAGTAATTTACATTCATTGTATTACATGGTGCAGAATTCAGTAATATATACATAATGGACAAGTAAGTGCGTGTTGTGATGTCAGTATTATCCAAACAACGGTCAGTAATACATTCATTTTATTACATGGTGCAGATTTCAGTAATATATACACAATGGACAAGTAAGTGCTTGTTGTGATGTCAGTAAAACCATAACAAAAGGTCAGTAATTTTCATACGTTTTGTTACTTTGAACAAAATTCAGTAATTTAGAGATGATACTCAAGTAATATATATACAGTTATCAAGTAAATTATTGTTTGTGTTCAGTAATGTATATATCCATGTCTTATATCACATGTTCAGTAATGTGTACGATTCTCAAGTAATAGCTACTATGATATCAGTAATAACAAAGTAATGGTCAGTAAGTCATGGGCATTGCTCAAGTAAGAAAGTAACTATTTGTTAATGCAATGCACATTACATCGACAATGGTATTACTAACCATTTGTTATGTTATTACTGATCTCACAACATACATTTACTTGACCATTTTATACATATTACTAAATTCTGTACAATGTAACTATTTGGATGTAAATTACTGATCATTGTCTTGATATTACTGATCTCACAATAAGCATTTACTTGACCGAATAATATTTATTACTATCATAGCGTTTGGATCCGCGTGGAATCATTTATTTGAATTGCTTCTTTCCAAAACCGTCTTCCAATTTTTAAGGACGTTGTATAATAGGAAATATAGGATTTTTTTAAACACGTCGTAGCCTATAATTAGAAATATAGTTATTGTTAATACACGTGTAAGGCCTAAAATGAGTGCTCATTGAAACGCTAATGCGCCCTGTGCGCAGTGGATAAGCCCTCTATATATATATATATATATATCATACTCAAGTAGAAGAATCTTTGTTTCATTTTTTGCCATAGATTGTGGAAAGAATGTCCTATATTGCCCTCGCAATGGGCTGAGACAATCTCATTGACTATCTGTCGTTAGAGTGCTAGATAGCCACACTCAAGCCCATGCATTGTCTTGCTTCAATGTGGCATTGACACCAATCTTGTCAACCAACTCTGGCTCTGTCAAGATGTATTCGTTGTTGTGTCTCACCATGATGCTTGTGAATTGCATCGCCCGCAACTTGTAGTTCGTCACATCCAATTTTGCGATGGGACAAGGACCCCTGATGGGCCCCAAGAAACAGAGTAGCATCAACTTTGTCCTCTGCCATGACACACGAGCGAAGTACGATAAGGATAAGACAAGGAGGTGAATCAATACGTCTACACTAGCATAAAAGGGAGGTTGTGTGTGTAGATCTAGATCCACAACCTTCCTAGTACATGTGTAAGTGCTCTAGCGCCTTTAGGTTGAATTTATATAAGCAAAATCTGATCCGACTAGTCATAGACCTCCCTACACAGCTCACTTGTGAAAGAAGATGTGTGAGTGCGTCAAAGACTGAGCAGCGTCAAGGGCAATCATTGGCTGGCAGACCCCATGCGCGAGGAGGCTTAGGGCCCACAACCAAAGGAAGGGGGCATGGTGCTCAATGGCGATCGACACGCACGGCAATGATGCCCATCTCAGGAAAAGGGTGGCAAAAAGACGGTGCCTGATGCAAGGATGCGATGGCGGTGCCCACCATGCATGGAAGCAAGAGGGAGAGAGAGTTGATGGCGGGGTAGGGTTTCATGGGGCTATAGAGCTCTGGTCCAAGACAATCGCTCCGATATTATGCGAAATGGAAAGAGTTAATTGTTTATTATGAGCCCTAGTCAACCTTTTATATAAAGAGGAAACCCTAGAGCCAAAAAAATGCTTTGTTGGTCTACATAGTGGGAAAAAGAAATGATGACAATTTCCATATTACCTAATACTCTAAAACACTAATTACTATAACAGCAAATGAATTTCGATCCACATTGTCATGCATTCGAAAAATCAACCCTCCAAAGCGTACCCCTGATCTTCAGCCCCTTCCAGTTGGCAACCATCTCAATTAGCCATCAATATATTGTCCATCATATATCTCCCCGAAATGAAGACCACCGTTGTTAGTGATCAAATTCCTTGTTATTCAAGATGAGAGGCAGTGGAGCTAGAGATGAGAGAGTACATAAGCAGCATTGCATCCTCTCGAGAGAGGTAGGGTAAGGTTCGTTTAGAGAGGGGGTGTCAGAGTTAAAGGGCGATCAAGGCAGACCTCGACGGAGGAGAGGATCTAGTGGGAGGGTGTGAGGGGTGAGGTATGCCTCCACCTTGAAGGATGAAGAGTAAGTGGCAAGGTGGTATGTGATGAGCCATCAGAAGCGGTGTCGTGGTCGTATGTGTTTTTGTTGTGGTACTCTAGTGCACTAGGCCTCTTCATGTTAATGTGTAGTTTCAGGTTTGGTGGCTAGGACCATCACCGAGACTGATGCTTGTTATTGTGGAGCAAGCGAGGGCTTTCTGAGAAGTAGGGAAAGGTTTTGCCAGAGTCGAACCTATTACGGCCAAAAGTTCCTACCATGTCAAAGTCATGGGAAGGACGTCGAGAGATCCATTGTGGAAGTGGTGAACAAATTACCTTCAATCCACACCATAATCGTCAGGAGTTGAGGTGTATGACAAAAGTCTCATTAGGACATTCATAATAGGGATGATATATATTTCGATTGTTAGAGTTGATGTTGTGAGAAGGGTGGGGCACTCTTTCGCCCGTGATGTCATATGCCTAGAAAACCACCTTGTATGCTTGAGCAATCTCTCACGGCAAGAGTCTCGATTTTATGTACAAGGCCTCGATTTTCAAATGACGAGATGTCAACAAAGCAACACCAGTTATTTCGATTAGTGGGTATGTTGTACCACGGACCTTGATCTCTAAATCTTGCTCTCATTAACTTAGGGATATTATTATAGAAAATTAAAAATAGTATTTATGTTCTTTTTTATTGTCTTTTTATGTAAGTTTCCCTTTGGTTATTTGCCCTTTATGGTTTCTCCTCTAAAAAAAGGAGCCATATAACCTTAGAATAAACAAATTATTATTTTCTTTCAGTATGGTATCACATCGGCAGTCCAGGACCAATGCTCGGGTATCCTCTTAATACCCAAAAACCCTACCCGATGGGCCTCTCCTTCCCTATCTCAAATCTCGTGTGACAAGTGCCCCAACTCGGGGATTGCACCCCACCTCGAGAACCACATCGCGAGTTCCAATGCTCCCACACCGATGCTCAGCCATGATGCAGCAGTGCCCAGACACCACATAGCGGTGCCAGCCATTGCATTAAGGCCCCAATGGTGCCCTAACCCTCATGTGGTTGCCTTGTAATGCATGTCAACACGTAAACCACCACCAGCACCCCATGCACAACGCTCCTCGAGCCATGTATGACATGTCTCTTGCACTAATATTGATGCAAATTAGGGTGATTTCAGCCATATAAATCCATTGCCAACCCAAAACACGAACAAAATTGATGTGAAAAGTTATACTCTAAGATTGCACACACAACCTATTTCTTACATGATTGTGTAGACAAAAATCAGACCGTTACATCACTTGGTCGTGCCCTTCCCGATCTACTTCACACGTCATGGTAAAAAACAAGGTTATGGGGCATTCAAGGCATCGCTTTCCATCATCATGATGGATGGCACCAACCATGAACTGTGAGCAAAGCAGATCATGAGTATTATGAAGAGCAATAACAAAGAGTATATCCTGACGCAACCAGAGCTGGCCAACAAAACTGGATCAAAAGCTTCGTAGAAGCAATATTATGCATGGGCACGTGATTGGTTCTCGGCACTCTTAAAACAGAGATACTAAAGAATATTTTTCATCAATACACTGCCAAGGTGACGTAGGATATTTTCCCTGCTACGTACTCCCGGGCGAAGAATGGGGCGAAGACCCTCTAGCTCCAGAATGACATCTTCAATACTAAATAGGATGGTCGCCCTATACATGCATTCTACTCCTAGTTAAGAAGCATGTTAGGGAAACTTCATAGTTGCATGCCCTCGAGTGTTAGTCCTGAGCAGTGGATAACCTATAGGAACACCACAACAATGAATGTTTTTCTTGCAGCTCTTAATCACATATATGATGATACCTATAACCAGCTTCTTACATGTGCCTCTCTCCCTCCCATAGAGGAGGCTTACAGTCGCTTGAGTAGGACCACAATCCCTTCTACTTCTACCACAAAGACATCCTCTGCTATGAAAGCATCTCGCGTCAGAGGGGGTTCAGTATTAGTTTAGAGGACGTGGTGTCCGTTGCAGAGGAAGCGGCCGTCCTCACCTCATAACACACACTGCAACCGCATAGAGCACTATGAGGATACATGCTACCAGAAGCAATGTCGCCTTGTGTTTGTCCATGTCGTTGAGCGGTTTAAGCCTAATTCTACTCGTGTTGATCAGAAATACGATGGTTTTGTTTCCTGTCTGAGGGAGTTCATGAGCCCTTCCCCTGGTACCACCAGTGCTTCTCCATCACTTGATATAGGTGCCTTTGTGAGCACCTAAGGTGTCAATTATGCTCTTATTACTTGTACATTACTAATATTTCAGAATTGATCATGAACTCCGGAGCACCTCATCAACTCTGTGGTGACAGAGAACAATTCACATCCTACATTATCGTTCTGTGGATGATCTATAGTCATCGATGGGAGTCATTCTCCTATTATATGATATAAAGAGATTCAATTGGTGCCTTCTATGCATTTGTAAAATGTGTTACATGCGTCTGAATTTTCTATGAATCTATTGTTATCGATCAGATTACCATGGACATCAATTGTCATGACATTTTTTACCCTTCTCTGGTGTTTCAGAATATACTCACGGACGGGATGATTGAATGTGTCCGTGAGCAAGGGAGCTTCTACATATTGGTCCACTCTCTATATGTCGGGAGATCTTCCATTCCTACCGGACTAGTCTCTCTGTATATGCGGCACCTTTGATTCGATCATCTACCTCTACAGAAGTTGTGTAGAGTCCTCCTTCAGATCTTATCTCAATCCACTTTCCAATGTGAGGCTTGTCTATCGGGGAAGCATCATCGTACCATTTTTCCCAATCGTTAAAGTCACAACAATTTTAATGTTAGGGGACACAACCTTGTTCCTGAACACATACGCCACAATATCTATTTAGTTGGTGTTGATGATTTCTCCATACTTTCTTGGGTATTTCTAATGAAAAATAAGACGATTCTTTTGTGCAAATTTTTATAATTCAAATAAAGAATTTATTTTCTAATAATGCTTTAGAATGTTGTACAGATCAATTATCTCATTTTTAAGCATGCTGAGATCCTCCATCAGACATTGTGCGCCTACACTTCCTAGCAGAATGGTGTTGTCAAACACAAACATTGCCATCTCTTAGATGTTACCAAGACCCTCCTAATATAGAGTTTGCTCCTCACTCGTATTGGGGAGATGCAATCCCCACCGGTTGTTATCACATCAACCGAATGCCATTGCCATCTTTCGTGATAGAAAAAAAGGATGCTTATTTTTTTAAAAGGTTCCTTATTTGATTGTGTTGCCCGAAAAGGACCTCTTCTTTAAGACACCATGTGTCTTTAGTTGTGTGGCATTTGCCCATCACCTGACTCCTTGTTATGACAAGTTCTCTCACAATCTATCAAATGCTTCTTTGTGGGTAATTTTCGAATCCAAAAAGGACATTGATGCTTTGATTCTGTCGAGCAGAATCATTATGCCAGTGCCGACGAGCGTTCTTTGAGCATGTCATGCACTTTTCTCCCACATATGACGGGATGACAATTTCCGAATCTAACGAGGAGTTTACATTCCTCGTCCATCTCCTGCTCCATTTCGTATCGTACGACTTTGCCTCTTGCATATGCTCGCAGATCAATTACCACTCAAATCCTTGCTCATGTGTTATCCCTAACATATATCAAGCCCAGGTAAATTCTAAACACTTGGTTTGTTTTTGTACAGCATGAGACAATACATGGTGAGAGTGCAAGTACTCAAGAAATTGTCATACGAGATGTTGATCCATCAGTGGATTTGGACCGGACCATTGCACTTTGCAAGAGAAGGTGTACATGTACTCCATACCCTCTCTCAGGATATGATTCACTATCACGTCTATCAGAGGGCTTCAAAAAGTTTGTGGTAGGATTGTCAGTTGTTACATTCCCACTTACATATCATGAGGTTATGCAGGACCGTTAGTGGTGTTTGGCTATGGAGGAAGAAATGGATACAGTCCAGTTAGGAGGCATGTGGAACTTGGTTACTACTCCAACAAGGGGTTTTGTTGTTTGCTACAAGTGGATCTTTACAGTAAAGCATAGAGCGGATGATATTGTTGATCACTACAAGGCGAAATTTATAGCATGTGGGTTCACTCAAACATATGGAATGGGCTACCAGGACATTTTCTTTCATGTAGCTCGTCACTCCATCATACGAATCCTCCTTTATGTTGCAGTTGTAAGAGACTAGACGCTCTCTCAACTCA
This sequence comes from Ottelia alismoides, assembly GCA_037367405.1. NCBI lineage: Eukaryota > Viridiplantae > Streptophyta > Magnoliopsida > Alismatales > Hydrocharitaceae > Ottelia > Ottelia alismoides. The sequence continues at coordinate 232,954 of JAZKJV010004464.1, read as the reverse complement.
ATGTCAAGAATGCCTTATTGTATAGAGACCTGCAGGAGGAGTATATGCAGCAGCCACGTAGTATTTTTTCATTTAGCAAGCCCAATAATTTTGGGGGCTTGGATATCCCCTTCCATTGATAAAGAAAGACATTACAATGAAGCGCATATGAAGCATATAGCATCTACATGAGAAGGGTCAACCTGGTTAAGATTAAGATCAAATCAACTCATCCGAGTTTCTGAAAATCTTTAGCATAAATATCCTTGCAACTTTTAACTTGTGTAAATAGTTAATTTTATATATGTTGTGCTACAATTTAGATTTCCCTTGACACGAAAATGAAAATAAAGCAAACACCTGTGAATTCTGCTGAAACAAACGGTCAGGTGACTCAGTCCTCAAATAGCCAAATGAAAATACAGCAAACTTCATTTCAGTTCACATGTAAATTTTAGTACATATTATAACATATAATTCAACTAAATATGAATCATATAATCCTGAACAGTTTGAACCTAACGTAGGTTGGCTGGTTCAAATTGTTTTTTTGCTGCACCACTAATCGTAAGGATCCGTTGCTTCCAAATAGATCTATGTTAATATGAACTTGCGCAATTAATAACAAGAGATGCAAAAAATGCTGAATTTCTGGATCTGTATATGTGAGAGCGTATATTAAAATATGTTGAGAGCAATCTAAGAATCTTCTTTTTTATTATGTATTTTTCTATTCCTTTTATCGTTGTTATGAAAGAAGTAGAAAAGGCTCTGAAGGTTATGAAACCTCGGAAAGGTCTAAGACCTGATGACATTCCTATAGAAGTATGGAGAGTTTTAGGTGAACATAGCTTGATTTGGCTCACAAGTCCATTTAATGGTATTTGACGAAACAAGAAAAAGCACGAAGAATGGAGGAAAAATACCGCGGTGCATCTTTACAAGAATAAAGGAGATATTCATAATTGTTTAACTTAATAGAGGTATCAAAGTGATGAGTTATACTATGAAAAATTGGGAATGTGTGATTGAAAGAAGGTTGAAACAAGTTTCCAAAGTAACATAAAATCAATTTGGATTTATGCCAGGTCGCTCAATTATTGAAGCTATCCACCTGTTGAGGAGAACAGTGGAGATGTATAGAGCTAAAACAAAGAATCTTCATATGAATTTTATTGATTTGGAGAAGGATCATGATTTTGTTCCACAAGAAATCTTGTGGAGAGTTTTGAAGAAGAAACAAGTATTTGTCAAGTACATTAACCTTATAAAGGATATGTATGATGGGGCTTCATCTTGTGTAAGGATCCAGTATGGGAAGAGCGACTATTTTGACATCAGCATCAGTTTACGTCAAGGTTCAGCTTTAAGTGTATTTCTTTTTCCTTTTGATTAATGGATGAGTTGACTAGTCACATTCAAGATGAGGCACCTTGGTATATGTTGTTTGTCGATGATATGGTGATTGTGGACAAGTCTAGAGATGGAGTAAATAAGAAGCTTAAGGCTTGGAGACATACCATAGAGACTAAAGGATTCCGTATAAGTAGGGCTAAGACGGAATATACGAAGTGCACAATTGAAGGAAGTAGTAACGAAGGAATCGAGGTGAAGATTGGAGAAGATAACATCCAAAATAAAGATTCTTGGTATCTATTTTACAACATGATGGGGAAACTGATGGAGATGTTACTTGTGGAATAAATGTAGGTTGATTGAAGTAGAGAGTAACTTCTATTATTCTTTGTGATAAGAGAATTCCTATGAAAATCATAGTAAAGTATTACAAAGCAGCCGTAAGACATGGCAAGCCCTACAAATCTGAATATTGGCAAGTGAACCACAGACAAATGCAGAAAACGACAGTAATAAAAATGAAAATACTACGATGGATGCATGGTCATACACGGAAAGATCAAATTCAAAATGAAGTGATCAAAAGATAAGTTGGAGTAACTCCAATAGAGGATAAGATGAGAAAGAACCCGCTAAGGTGGTTTAGCCATTTGCAAAGGAGATCGGGTGATGCACTAGTTAGAAGATGCAAGATTTGGGATGTTGAGCACGCTAAGAGAGGGCGTGGAAGACCAAAGAAGAGTTAGAAGGAAACTATTCAAAAGAGATCTTAGTTATTTGTATCTAACCTGAGAATGATCCAAAATAGATTTGAATGGAGGCAAAGAATCCCCTACTTAATATGGGACAAGGCTTTGTTGATGTTGTTAGTTTCTCTATATTATGCAATTTGCCCTAAAGGGTTTCTCCTCTCTATATAAGAGAGCCCTATAACTTCATGAATAAACAAGTCATTATTCTCACACCATGCGATATCAGAGCGACGGTCCTAGACCAAAGCCCAGTATCCCACCAACCCTCTCCCCACGTACCGAACCCCCTATCCTTTACTGTCCAACACCTTCAACGCCACCGATTGCAGCAACTGCAATCACAGCAGCATAACCAAGAATCACAGCCCTGTCATCACATGACCACATAATATTGCTTCCATCGCACTGCATCCAGCGATGCCTAGCCCATCTCCAGCATGCAGCAGCATTCTGACACCACATGAGCCCCCCCCCTTGGGCCCGGTTGGTGCCATATAGGCTCGGTTGGTGCCACCTAGGTCCTAGTGGCCTACTTGTTGACTTTCTTATGATTAGAGCAAAACGACAATCTGATATTGACGCTTTTGGGGTGATTTCAGACCATTCACCCCCTATCCACCCAAGTGCACAGGCAAAGTTGATGGGAATGGTTGTGGCATGAGTCTGCACACAGAATCGATCGTATAAACACCTCATATTGGTCTACAATCCCAGTTGTGTCCTCTCCCATGCCCATCGTCATGTTGAAAAATAAGGGTGGCATCTTCCTTCAGTTCCTTCAAGGGTTCGGCACACAATGTCAAGATGGATGGGAAACTATGACTTATGGAAAAGAAGTTGAGGGGACGAAGTGCACCACAGGGAGTGGCAGGTTGGGGAGTGGGGGACCCATGGCAATGGTTGGGGGCTAAGTGTGCGGGCTGCAACGCGGAAGCAGCGCGAGACTGGGGTTCTATTGGGTTCTCTTCGGGCAGCAAGGGATTTGGAGCTTCATGAGGACCATCGTGGGGTTGGGAGGGCCACCGATGCGAGGGTTAGGAGGACTGAAAATCGGTATCGTCGCAGCATACCCGATTGAGGAAGGTGGTTCGGTGCTACATGCTAGGGGCCCTAAGGCATCTCACGATGAAGTGCGTTGATGTCCAAGGGTGTTCCTTCTGCAGGCAAGGGAGCATCGCCGTGCATCTTATGGGAAGTACCTGTGGTGGATGTAGGATGCGAAGGGGAAACAGGTGCAATGTGTGGGATAGAGGATGTCGCTCATCAATGATAAGGATTTGCACGATCGAGGCCTTGTGTTGAGAAGTTCAGAGGCTTCTCCTTGGTCGACGTTGTTCATGGGTCTACCTTCCTTCCTTCTACGGAGCTAAAGCCGGTATGGGGGTCTTGGTGGGGGTTTTCTGGTTCGGTAGGTAGGACCTCACTATTGCGATAAAGGTGGTTCTGGAGCAGATAAGGGGGGTTTTGAAGGAGATTTAACGGTGTAACATGGTGAATACATGTGCGTTTGAGGGCCGACCATTGTTGCTTGAGGGATGATGTTGACTTGGAGGGGCCCCGATGCCTTCGATCGGATAAACTGGAGGGAGATGAGGGTCAAGGACTGAGCCAGTAGGGGGTGAATGCTTTGCGGTACGTGTCACGGGTATACCATTGTTGACCAAGGGAATGGACTCCATGCGTCGGATTATGTTTGATTTTGGGGCAATGAAACGGATCTTCTCTTACGGTCGTGCATCTGGGGCTGACGTTGATGCGGTTGTACTGGAGCTTGAGGGACCACTGCTTGTTTGCTCGAAGGTTTCACAGCATCTTGTGGTGGGCCACAACACGTTTTAGGTTTCCGTGGAGGTGTTGACCCCTCCACCGTCATCGGAGACACCTTCACGGAACAGGGAGACGGTGACCTCTATACGTCCCTCGTCTTGATGAAGGTGATGTGTAGAAAGAGACGAGGACGCATCGGTCGTCTTCGTACCGAACTATAGGGAGGTCATGCAGAAGGGTGTTGGTTATTTAATCCTAGATTAAAAGTAGGGTTGAGCAAAATCTTGGGCCGGCCCACTCAGCTCGATACCCGGCCCGACATAACCTACCTATGGACCGAGCCCGCAATGGTAATGGGTGGGACTGGGTAATGAAATTGACCCGATTGGAGTTTCGAGCCGAGGGCATGCGTGGACCCGGACCCGAAGCCCCCGTGGGTTGGCCCGACGTTAGACCCGAACCATGCCCGAGGTTAGGCCTGAAACCTGATTAAACCTTAAAGGCTCGCTGCCTGTCCCCTGTTTAACCCCCCTGCCTCTCCTTCGCTTCGCCTCCCTTCCCAATCCCCCCTCCTCCCCCTCGTCCCCTCCCCCTCCATCCTCCGATGTCGCCCCGACCCCCCCTCAATCCCTCGAGCCACAGACAGCAGGCCCCTCCCCCTCCCTACCACCATACTTGCGGTGTCGTGCGGCCCGTGACACCCTTCCCCTCCTCCCCCAGCTTCCTTCCAGGCTCCAGGCTCCTCCCCTTCATTCCCGTCACCGCCGCTTCGGGTCGAGTCGGCCGAGTAGGATCATGTCTTGATTTTTCTGAAATTGACTCATATATTCAATTGATTTTAAGCCTGGATTTAAAAAAAGGGCCGGCCCAACCCAACCCTACACATATCCTAGCGGGCCAGGTTCGGGTATGGGCCTCAGTTTCAATGTTTGGGCGGGCTCAAGCCCGGCCCGATAGCCCGACTAACTAAATCGGGCTCGGGATGGGCCCGGCCCGATGCTCAGCCCTAATTAAGAGGTTTTTAGGATGAATCATCCAACTCCCCGCTTCTATGATACCATTCTGACGCTGGATGTGGCTTTTGTGTTCTTTGAGGGTGCGTGCTCAATGTCGCTATCCTATCAGTAAGTCAAGGGGATTGCATGTATGGTTCCTTGCGACGTCGGGCCATGGTACGACTTTTTCGTAACTTGGAGTCAGTGCGTAAGAGACTCTGTGAATACAAGGAGGTAAGAGAGAGCCACAGAACATGGCATACTGCAACACAGAACATGGTCTCTGATTTGGACCGTGTTGAGGACAGTCGTGATCTGTCCTTGATGGGAGAAACGTAGGTGATCCATTAGACGTATCCGAGGGCTCTCTTATATAGGAGAATAACCCTGGGTTAATTAAATGATAAGTACACTGAGAAAAAGAAATTAGAAAAGACACACATTATATGATATTTTAACTTAACACTCCCCCTCAAGCTGGAGCATATATATATCTATCATGCTTAGCTTGGACCAACACTTCTGAAATAGACTTCGTGCTAGAGCCTTGGTGAAGATATATGCTGTCTGATCTCCTGTAGACATGTGAGATGTAGATATGAGTCCCTTCTGGATCAGATCTCGAGTGTAATGACAATCCACCTCAATATGCTTCGTTCGTTCATGGAAAGCAGGATTGTTTGCAATGAATAATGCTGCTTGATTATCACATAATAGCTGCATAGGAAGAGGAACATCTATGGAAAGATCAGTCAACACCGATCTAACCCGCATCATCTCTGTACTGCCTTGGGACATGGCTCTGTATTCAGATTCTGCACTTGATCTGGCAACTACAGTCTGCTTCTTGCTTTTCCATGAGACAAGTGAGTGACCAACAAAAACGGCAAACCCTGAAGTAGAATTCCTGTCCGTGGGACATCCTGCATAGTCAACGTCTGCACACGATGTTACCTCCAATGAACTGTCCCTATTGAATAGGAGTCATGAACCAGGTGAGTTCTTCAGATATCTCAAGATCGTATAGATAGCATCCATATGGGTCTTTCTGGGACACTCCATAAATTGGCTAACCTTGCTTACTGCAAACATAATATATGGCCTGGTGATAGTCACATATAGGAGCTTCCCCACAAGTTCCATGTACCTCCTGCTATCAACTTCTTCAGTGTCATCATCATACAATTTCACATTTGGATCCATAGGCGTCATAGCTGGCTTGCACCCAGTCATACCCGTCTCAGAAAGGAGATCCATGACAAACTTCCTCTGGGTCATCACTAGACCACGATGATTCCTGGCAAATTCTAACCCCAGGAAGTAACGAAGGGTGCCAAGATCCTTGGTCACAAACTCTTTACCTAGGAACTTCTTGGCTACCTGAATGCCTTGAGCATCATCTCTTGTTACAATAATGTCATCTACATAGACAAGAATGGCAACCGTACCTCGTTGTGTCTTCTGAACAAATAGAGAGTGGTCCGCAGTGGACCTCTTAAATCCCTGTTGCTCAATCAATTCTGACAGCTTTTGATACCAAGCTCTAGGACTCTGCTTTAGTCCATATATGGCCTTATGTAGCCTGCATACCTTCTATGAATCCCCCTCAGCAATAAACCAAGGTGGATGCTTCATGTAAACTTCCTCGTGAAGGTCCCCGTATAGAAATGCATTCTTCACATCAAGCTGAAATAACGGCCAATCACGTGAAACAGCAACCGCTAATAAAATCCGAAGCGTCGAGTGTCTCGCTACTGGAGAGAACGTGTCTTGATAATCCACCCCATATGTCTGGGTGAGGCCACGGGCCACCAACCTCACCTTGTAGCGATCCACACTCTCATCCGCATTACGCTTAATAGAAAATATCCACTTGCAGCTTACTATCGAAGCACCACGTGGAGGAGGGACAATAGACCATGTCCCGCGAGCTGTAAAGGCTGCCATTTCTTCTTCCATTACCTGACGCCACCTGTTGTCCTGTAGTGCCTCCATATATGTTTTGGGTATAGTAACCACGGAAAGACCAACAACAAACTTCTTGTACTCATCTGAAAGATGATCCAAAGAGATATGTGCCGCAAGTGGGTATTTTGCGCATTGACGACGTGGCTTCCTCAGGGCAATAGGAATATCCAAATCGTCCCTCAGTGTCCTCTACAGCAGAGTCATCCTGTAAAATTCCAGTGCCATCAGTAAAAACAGTGTTATCATGACATACCTTAGGCGTGCTGGAAGATATGGACGGCTGATGAGCAGAAGTGCTAGTAGAAGACTTGCGAGTTTAAACAATGGGTAAAAATTTCGATTGGGGTGGTGGTGGTGGTGGAGGCGGTGATGGCGGTAGAGTTTGACGTTCTGGTTAGGCTGATGTGATAGATGGAGGTGGAGGAACAACAATATCGTTTGCATTGTCATTGGATAACCTGTCACCTGTAGGAGAAAATCAATCCTGGAGGCTTGTGCTTCTTAAGGTTCTAAGCAGCCTCCCTATTTTGAAACTTCTTCTACTCGAGAGCACAAGCACACAGGTCGGCCAAAGGAATACATGATAGACTCAAAGAACGTGACATCCGCACTCACATAGTATCTCCTACTCGTTGGATCATAACAGCAATACCCTTTTTTAGTATGAGAGTACCCAACAAACACATATTTGATAGCCCTTGGGGAGAGCTTATAACGACCAGGGGTACAATTATGTACAAACACAACAGACCCAAAGACACGAGGTGTGAGAGAGAAAAGGTCCTTCTCAGGAAATGCAATCAAGAAGGGTATCTTCTCTCCTAGAACTGTAGACGGCATACGATTTACCAAGTAGCATGCAGTGAGGACCGCATCCCCCCAAAAAGAATGAGGGACACGACTATGGATCAACAATGTCCGAGTGACATCAAGAAGGTGGCGATGTTTGTGTTCCGCCACACCATTTAATTGCGAAGTGTAACTACACGAAGTTTGATGAATAATTCCCTGTGAGCTAAGGAAATAGGATAAATGTAATGCTGAAAATTCTAAAGCATTATCCGTTCGAATGACTTTGATATTGGTAGAGAAGATGTTATTAACTTCCAGAATAAATTTTCGAATAATAGCACCAGCTTCAAACTTTTGTTTTAACAAGAATACCCAATATAATCTGGAAAAATCATCAACAACAACCATATAATACCTATGTCCCTGAAGATCAGGTAAGCGACTCGGACCCCAAATATCAAAGTGAAACAGTTCAAAAGACCGACTACTATGACGACTCGGACGAACTGGAAACGAAGACCTATGGTGTTTCCCAAGCTAACAGGCTTCACAATCCAATACAGTACGAGTAGATATCTGCGGCAAGACATGACACATCTTCTGCAGAGGCAGAAGACCAAATCGGAGATGCCAAAGGAATGGAGAAATGGATCCTAAGGGAATAGTAGCGGCGCCAGCACATGATGATATAGCAAGCTTATGCAAGCCTTTCTGCTCACGGCCACCAACAATCATCCTGTCAGTCAGTATGTCCTGAAACACAAAAGTAGAGGAGTCAAAGATGGCGGCAATGTAAATCTTTTGTAAGTTGGCTAATTGATAACAGGTTCATCTGAAAGTCTGGTGCATGTAATACATTCTGAAGACTCAAAGAAGATGTCAGGGTGATCTCCCCCTGACCAACAATGGATAATCGGACCCCATTGGCAATGAGCACAGATCGTCCTGGGGCAAATGCTCTGTAGGTAGTAAACTGTCGTCTGTCGCCGCACATATGATGAGAGGCTCCGGAATCCATAATCCAATCAGTCAAGTCCGAGCAAGTAGTACTGGTAAGTGCATAAGGGGTACCTGATGAGCTAGAAGACGCTCTGGCCGAAGCTGCAGCATCCGTTGGACCTGGAGACGAAGACGAGGGTGTAATGATCATATCACGAAGTCGTGAGACGAGATCATCAAAGGGAGTATCTGGAAGAGGTGCAGTTGTAGCCTCAGTCTGCTCTGCAACCCGTGCAGAGGATGGATGCCCATGCTTGTGAAAGGACGTCTTCTCAGAGTGGCCTGGTCGGTGGCACAGGGGCCACGGTGTCTGCCTCCCCCTCTACCACGAGGTCCACGACCCCGAAAATGTGAGGCTCCTCCTCTGCCACGAGTGGCAGCCATAGCTGTAGGAGTAGTTTGTGCAGTAGATGCCGATGCAGTAGTAATCCTACTCAATCTTTTAAATACCTCTTCCATTAGTGGAATGGACTCGCCAGTCAGAAGTTTAGTACGAGCAGCATCATACTCTGGATCAAGGGAGGACAAAAATACACCAGTCATCGTCGCATTTCTATACGCTTGTTGTTGTTCCGTACTGGCAGTGATCGGCATGAAGCTATGCAGTCTCTCGAACATGCCCCTTAGATGAGAGAAATGAGCATGTAAGGGCTTCCCATTCTGTTTTGCTGAGAAGATATCGAACTGTAACTGGAGAATCTTACTCTCATTCTTGGACTGCCCATATGTTGCAGCCAGGATATCCCACATAGCCTTAGCTGTGGGTTGATTCACAATATCATTTGCAATCTCCGTAGTTAGCATCCCAGATAACCAGATACGGGTATATGCATCATCTTGCTTCCATGTCGCATTTGTTCCAGTCTTGTCCTCTGGCCCGGATTCTGTCAGAATGTGCTCCTTATTGTGGCACTGCATAAGGGTGCGGAACTGCATAGACCATAGTTCATAGTTGGTCCCATCCATCTTGATTATAGGGGCTGGACCTTTGAAGGCTTCCGACGATGTAAACACGTCACCCTTGTTGTCTGACATGGTTGATGAAGAGCCTAGGACCGACGAAGGTAACCAAGTAGGCGGTCTACAAAATCATATGAGGGTAAGGTTGTATGTGTAGACTCATACAACCATCCCTAGGCCTTGTTGAAGCGTCGACCCTAGTTCGTTGCCTCCGGAAAAGGTCGGCTAGTCCCGTGGTTTCTGTGAAGACCCCTAGGACCTGCTGGAGTGCGTCACAGTGCCGCTAGGGCCGCTGGGAGATGTTGTGCGGGCTCTTCAGGTGTTGTGTCGGGCCGTCAGGGGTTGCGCGTAGGGATGGGCAATTTTTAGGGCCGGCCCGGCCCAGCCCGGTGCCCGGCCCGAAGAAGCCCGGCCCAGGCCCGAGCCCGAACAATAAATGGGCGGGCTTGGGCTTAAATTTAGGCCCAATTCTGATTTCGGGCCAGGTCCGGGCTACAGCGGGCCCGAGCCCAAAGCCCGTGGGCCGGCCCGAATAGGGGCCCATAATTACCTCTTTTATTATTTTTAGGTATATATTCTAATAAATTGCCTCTTTTATTAAGTTTTTTATATATTTATTTCGAATTTAAGGTAAGTGAATGTGCCTTTATTTAGTCAATTACATGTTTGGGCTTAGATAAGACCAATCTACTATTTTCCATTTGTTCCCAGGCAATAGAAGAATAAAATAAAATATCCATATGGATATAAAAGGTTAGATAGTGGGCCGGCCCGGTCCAGGCCCGACCCAAGAACTTGCGGGTCGGGCTTGGGCTTGGGCTGGGTTTCTAACGAAATCCTGAGCTTGGACCAGGCCCGAAGGCCTGCTAAATGTAACCGGGCTGGGTTGGGCCCGGGCCGATGCTCATCCCTAGTTGCGCATGGCCGGCAGATGCGTCGCGGGCCCGGTAGGGAAGCGCGGGACCGCCTACCAAGGCGGGGCGACGCCTGGAGAGGCGTTGTACCGCCGGAAGAGGCGAGGAGGGCGCCTGGGTTGGCGCAGGAGGCCGTCCGGAGATGCGGGGCGGCGCCTGGCGAGGCGTGGTACCGCCTACAGTGGCAAGGCAACGCCTGGCGAGGTGCGGGTCCCCCGGGAGAGACGGGGTGACGCCTTAGAGCGGCGCGCGGGGACCTCCAGGCGGCGCGAGGGGGCCTTTGGGCGCGGGGCGGTGCCGCCTGGGCGTCGGAACCGCTAGAGAGAAGTGCCGAGGCGGCGGGAGGCCGCCGGGTGGGGGGGGTGAGGTGGGTTAGGGTTTTGAGTGGTGGATAACGAAACCCCGGTCTACGACCGTTGCTCCGATACCATGATGGGAGAAACGTAGGTGATCCATTAGACGTACCCGAAGGCTCTCTTATATAGGAGAATAACCCTGGGTTAATTACATTATAAGTACACTGAGAAAAAGAAATTAGAAAAGACACACATTATATGATATTTTAACTTAACAGTCCCCATTGGAGTTGGTTGGGAGAAAGACCAGCCAGCATGCCATGGTGGAGGACAGAAAGCAAGAGGTAGGGTAGAGGCAGAGATCCATGCAACGGTGGATAAGGAGGGTGACACAAACACGAAGTTCTTCCATGTTGTGGCAAATGGGACGTGTTGTCACAACTTCATTCAGGCAATCTCCGTTGACAGGATCTGAAGTGAGGGGGACCACAAAGTTGGCAGGGCGGTTGTTGACTACTTCCCTTGCGTGTCCTGTCGTTCCACCAACAGAGGGTGGCGATGTCTCGAGTGGGGAGCAGCATCCATTTCCCCCAACCAGCAGACTAACCTCATTAGAGAATTTCGTATGGATGAGCTTAGGACGGAGATTTGTGAGTTAAATGTGAATGGGACGTTGGGTTTCAAGGGCTTCCTGGTGCATTTCTTTAAGGAGTTCTGAGAGATGGTTCTAAGGTCAAGTTTTTTCTCCTCCCCAAGAAGTGGAAGCAGACAGAATTGAAGATTTCTACCCTATTGTTATATCTAATGCAGTGAGCCTAGTTGTGGCAAAGGTATTGGCGAATCATCTGGGTCTTGTTTTGGAAGATCTAATTGCGTCGATCCAAATTGCCTTCATCCATGACCGCTCAATGATGAATAGTGCAATTATGGCTTCTGAGATGGTTTGGGACAAGAAGAGCATAGGTGTGAAGGCTTACTGTGGAAGGTGGAATTCTCAAAAGCCTATGATTGGATTGATTGGACTTTCCTTTGGTCCACTCTGGTGAAACGTAGCTTCCCTGAGATTTGGATTACCTGGATGAAGAGGTGTGTGAGGATGTCTTCCTCCTCGGTCATGATCAATGGCCAACCTGGAGGGTTTCTTCCAACCCTAAAGGGGTGTTTGACAGAACGGCACCCTGACTCCTCTACTTTTTGTAAATGAAGATAGCATCTTAGCTATTATGACCAATGAGGTGATTCTTCGGGGAAGGATAGTTGGCTACTCCAGGGAGAGATAACTATTCCCCTCCTTCAGTATGCTGACGATACCATGTTTTTTTTGTCAAGGGCTGAGGTGAGGAGGTTAGGTCCTTAAATACAAGGTTGGACATTTTGGGGGAGCTTTCCGGGTTGTGGTGAATAGAGCCAAGTCAACATGTGTGCTTTTTGGCTTCTCGGATTCCGAGATTGAGGAGTGTGCACGGATCATTGATACTCCAAGGGGAACCCTACAGATTAGTTGCCTTGGATTGCCCCTAACATGCGGGTGCTTGAGGCATTCGGATTAGATGTCGTCATTGCGAAGCTGGAACAGAAGTTAGGAGAGTGGAAGGCCTCTTGCCTCTCTCGTGGAGAGAGATTCATACTTTTGACGGCAGTGTTGGCGGCTATTCTAATTTTTTCATCTCTTCACAGACCCGACCTGTGGGAATTCATAACCGTTTGAACATGTGTATGCATGGCTTCTTCTAGAGTCCATCAAGGTTCGAAATCTCGATTCGATTTCGTTTCGATCTCCTCCAAAACCGAAATTTCGGTGAAATTTTGGGAAATTTCGACCGTTTCGGTGGAAAAGTCGAAAATGACTCAAAAGGCCATTTTTCGACTATTTCTCGCAAATTAAGATCTTCCAAGTTATTACAACGATAAATAACTTACAAAAACACACGTATATCACACATATTGCTCATATATGCCCCTTATATCGCACATATCAGCGATAACGGTCATATCGGCCAAATCGATGTTAATGTTGATTCTTGACTGATACATACTGGAAATTGATAGCATCCAATCCAAGATCTTAAAACAACAATAGCTTACAAGGAGCGATGGGAGCGATGGGAGCGATGGGAGCGATGGGAGCGATGGGAGCGAGTGGAGCGAGCGGTCGCGGGGTTCTACATCGTGGTGTGCGAAGTAGGAGTTTCGTGGCGGGCTGCGGTAGTGCGAACCTCTCCAAGGCGCCATCGCCTGGGTCGAGGACGGTGCTTATCGCCTCAGAGGTTCACGTCAACGGTGCGAGGGTGGCGTCTAGCAGTGCAGCGGGTGCGGACAAGTCTACGGCGGGAGGGATGGACGCTGTCTCCTCCCATTCGGCTTCGGAGGCGGGCTGGACTTCGGTTTCTCATCGGAAGGCTGGGAGGCGATGCTTCAGGTGCGGGGAGCGGGGCCATATTGCTCCTGTTTGCCCTCAGCCTCCTCGATGCTTTGCATGCGGGGATGCTGGTCATCGCCGAGCTTCTTGCGGTTGGCTTCGTCGGCGCAGTGCTCTCAGGCCTGAGAGATCTTCCTTCTCGGTGCGAGCGGTGGCGGATCCTCCTCCCCGCCCCTCCATTCGGGGGCGCTCTTTCGCCCAGGTGGTGGCTCCTCCTCCGCCTCCTCTTCCTCTGGGGGCGCCGTCGGAGTCTCCCCTCCTGTTGGTTGATGCTTCTAACGATGGCGGTGTCTCGGCCGGTGGCCCCTCTTCTGTTCTTATTGGGGTCGCTCGCCACCCGGTTGTTGGTTGGGACGCGGTGAAGGACATGGTCTTGCGCGTGCTCGGCTCTTCGTTCACGGGGGACTTCTGCCTTCTGGATGCCTCCCACTGTTGCCTCCGTGGCCTCTCGCCGCAGCAGCGGGACTTCATGCTCTCGCACGGGTCCTCCGGTGCGGTCCTTTGGCGTCCGCCGCGGGTTGCTGACGGTGCATCGTTCTCTACCGAGGTCTGTGTTGCTTCCATCTCGGGGGTCCCTTTTCTATCAAGAACCATTCCAGTGCTCAACAAGGTCTTCCGCCGGTGGGGATCGATTCTCTCTATCTTCGACGACGGTCTCTCCCCCGGCGCCGACTGCCATTCCGTCAAGGTGTTGTTCGAATGCTCACCGGAATTCCTCCGCGAGTCCAGCGAGCGTTCCATCTTCGGCTCTCTCAAGGTTGGCACCTGGAGCTTTCGCCCGATCCTCACTGTTCTTCCGCCTCCTTCGTCGGACACCGATGCTCAATCGCCGCCTGATGTCCCCTCTCCGCCCCCCGTGGCCGACGTCGTCTTGCCGGAGCTTGTCGTCGTTTCGTCTTCGCCAATCCACGTGGCATGTGGCGCTTCCTCTTCTGGTGGCGCTTCGTCTTCGGCCGGCCACGTGGCGCGCGGCGCTTCATCTCCTGGTGGCCACGTGGATCCGAAGCCGCTTTTCTCCATAGTGACGACGCCTTCGAATGATGTCGGCGCCCTTTCCGAGACGCCCCTTCGATTCTCTCGTCTGGCACGTCAATCTTCTGTCTCTGCAGGGAGGGAGGGCTTCGATAACGATTCGCCTTCTTTCCTCATTAGATTCGGTTCGTCGCCTGTGGTTCGGGTCGGCTGTTCGGACCCGCTTGCGGATCTCTCTCTTATTCGGAACGACAACGCGTCTTTTGGCGGATCGTGGCCGCGGTCATCGGGGCCTCGCTTGCCCCGTCAAACCCCCTTGGTATTTCAGGTGGAGCCTCTTTGTCTGCAGGTTTGCCCCTTGGTATCTCAGGTGGAGCCTCCTTTGGCGATTTCGACTCCAACTCGCCCCCTCTCTCTCCCCCCGCTGCCCCCTTCTCCCCTGGCTTTGGGAGCCTCTATCACAGGTGCAGGGACGGTCTCCGCTTTCAGACGCTACGGGGCCTCGTACTCCAGGCGAAGCTCGTCCTCCATCTCGCCGGCGTTGATTTCTTCTTGCGCGACCCTCCGCCAGGCTGTGGCGGTCGCTGCGGGTGTGCGCGCAATCTCGGCTGACTCGGACTCTGTGGACGAACAGGTGCAGGAGGCGGATCCTGTGGACGAACAGGTGCAGGAGGGTCTTTCACAGGTGCAGGAGGCGGATCCTCAAGGATCGGCTGGTTCCGATTGATGCTGGTAGTTTCTGCTGACCGTCTATCCTCTCGGGCCTTTCTTATTGTGTTCTTAATGAAGCTCCTCTCCTGGAATGTACGTGGTTTGGGTGATGTGGTTAAGCGTCGAACTTTGGGCTCCCGGCTCTTGGAATGGGAGTGTGATGTTGCATGTATCCAAGAAACTAAGCTCGCAACTCTTGACGACTACTCATGGCGTTCCTTTGGTGCTGGCTCTTTCTCTGAATTTCGTACGATCGATGCGGTTGGTGCTGCGGGCGGGCTGTTAATTACGTGGAAATCACAGTTGTTCTATTTCCGCTCAATGCTTACGGGACGCCATGTTCTCTCGGTTGTACTGGATAACGTCCGCTCGGGCTCCCCTATCGCTGTCTCCTGCGTCTACGCTCCCTCCTGCCACACTTTGCGTCGGGAGGTTTGGGAGGACCTTCGTTCCGCGGACGAATCTTTCTCCAGAATCCCCTGGATCATAGGCGGGGACTTCAATGTTACTATCGACTCTTATGATCGGCCTCGTGGTCGGGGAGGTCGTGAACCGGACTCTCAAGATTTTCGGGATTTAATTCATGATTTGGCGCTTACTAATTTGGTCCCCAATGATATCTCATACACGTGGCGGAACAATTCCTCTAGATCCAGGATCGACCGTTTTCTCGGTAATGGCGCGGCTTTGGATTCTTTCCCCCTCTGCTCTGTTGCCTCCCGCCCGCGTGCCTTCTCGGACCACTCCCCTATCATTTGGGATGACGGATCTGGCCTCTCCCCTCGTGGCCTCTTTCGCTATGAAAAAAGCTGGCTCCTGGAACCATCATTCAAGGACATCGTTACTAATCATTGGACACACTTCCCGGCCTCGGGATCGGCGGCGGCTATTTTATCTCAGAAGCTCTCCTCTCTTCGTCGGGTTCTTGTCGACTTCAAGGCCTCCATTAGGCATTCACGCAAGGCTATTCGCTCCGAGGCCGAGAATATTATCATGCGCTTGGACTCCTTGGAGAGCGATCGTGATCTTTCTATGGACGAGCTTCTTCTCCGCTCAAATGCTAGTGCTCGGGTTCAGGCTGAGGATAAGAAGAGATGTATCGAATGGCGCCAAAGATCTAAGGTTAAATGGCTCAAGGAGGGCGACGCCAACACTTCTTTTTTTCATCGGGCGGCTAGCAACCGGCGACGTTTTAATTTTATCAGGTCTATCTCCATCAATGACCATGTTTACTCGGATGATCGTGCGCTGGGATTTGCCATTTCCGAGCAGTTCCGTCGTTCTTCTACTGCCCTCTCCCCGCGGCGTTGGCGTTGGCTTGGGGAGGGGGCCACCCGGATCTCGGATGCGGACTCCTCTCTCCTCACTCGCCCTTTTTCTTTGTCCGAGCTTAAATCCGCTGTGTGGAGCTTGAATGGTGACTCTTCCCCGGGGCCGGATGGCTTTCCGGTCTCATTCTACAAGGATTTTTGGGAGGTGGTGTCGGGTGACGTCCTCGCGGTGGCTTCTGACTTCTACTCGGGCAACCTTGGCTTTGATCGTATCAACCGGGCGCACATCGTTCTTATCCCGAAGAAATCACCCGCCCTCTGTCTCGACGACTTCCGCCCTATTGCCGTCTCCAATGCCATCTACCTTATTATCGCTAAAACCTTGGCCAACCGTCTTTCCACGGTTCTTCACGGACTCATCTCGCCGGTCCAAGGTGCGTTTATCAAGGGGCGCCATATTGCGGATTGCATCCTTGTTGCTTCTGAAATTGTGGCTGATTGGAAACGCGAGAAAAAGAAAGGTATCCTTTGGAAGATCGACTTTTCTAAAGCTTATGATTCGCTTGATTGGAGATTCCTTTGGGCTGTTCTTCATCGGCGGGGCTTCCCAAGTGCTTGGATATCTTGGATGCGCAGATGTATCTCCACGGCCTCCCTTTCCGTGCTTGTTAACGGACGTCCGGTTGGCGGTCTCTTCCAACCCCGTAGGGGGGTGCGGCAGGGCTGCCCATTAGCCCCTATGCTTTTTGTTCTCGCCTCGGATGTCTTGACCAGGATGGTGCACGGCGTCATTGATGCTGGCCTCACTGCGGGATTTCAGAAAGAAGGCCTATGTGTGCCTATTATTCAGTTCGCGGACGACACCATGTGCTTCATTGAGGGGAACTCCGACGCGGTGGCTGGGATGGCACATGTGATCTCCCTATTCGGTGAATTATCGGGTTTGACGATTAACTTCGACAAATGCTGCTTCGTGCCCTTTGGCCTGTCCGCGCCTGAGGTGGCCGAGTGCAGCCTTATCCTCGCTTCGCGGATTGGGGAGCTCCCTCTCACCTACCTCGGTGTCCCTATTTCGTCGGGCCGGAATCGCTTGAATGACTGGAGGATGATCCTGGACCGGGTGGACTCGCGCTTGGCTGGCTGGAAGGCATCCTTACTTTCCCGTGGAGGTCGCCTTGTTCTTCTTAACTCGGTTCTCTCCGCGATTCCCATCTACTTTCTCTCGGTTCGCAAGTTACCTGTGGGCGTTCGCCTCCGATTGGAAAAACGCATGCGAAGATTTTTATGGGGTCGGGCGGATGGCAGCGGCCGCGGGATTCACTTGATTGCTTGGGATGTGGTTACTCGGCCCAAGAGTGCGGGGGGCCTTGGTGTTCGGCCCTTGGAGCGGGCCAATGAGGCTTTGCTTTTAAAATGGGTGCATAAGGTTTGGGGCAAGGATGAATCATTCTTTGGCAGCGTCCTGCGTGCGATTATGGGCGTGGACTGGTTTTCCTTCATCCGTGGGAGATGCCCGGCTCACTCTTCCCCCTTTTGGCGATACATTTTTGAAATATATCAAAAGAACCGTTCTCTTTTCTCCCCGGTGCTGGGATCGGGTACTATCTTCAACTTCTGGATCGACGACTGGACGGGGAGTGGCGCTCTCCGGTCTCGCTTCCCGCGGCTCTTCTCCTTGGCGTCTAACCGCTTGGCCACCGTTGCTGACTACTGGAACCACGGCGGCTGGTGCCCCGCCTTCTCGGGGACCCTCTCTGACCAGCGCGTCAACGACCTGGCCTCTCTGTTGGAGGCTCTCTCATCTTCCTCCTCCCCTGCTGGCGGGCGGGACCACTGGGCTTGGAGGAATGGTCCGTTCTCTTCCCGCAAGGCCTATCTTGCCCTGCTCCCTCCTCCTCCACCTCTGGATGCCTCCATGGCCCGTGACTGCGCCTTCCTTTGGGGGCTCCGCTTACCTGCTAGGATCACCTTCTTCTTCTGGGTTTTTCGACATCGAAGGCTGATGACTCGCGATCGATGCGCCACCATTCTTCACTCCTCCAGCACTCTTTGTCAGCTCTGTGGGTTGTCTGATGAATCGGCGGACCACCTCTTCTTCCTTTGCACTTCGGTCTCCCGGATTTGGGATGAGGTCGCCTGGGCTCGATCTGCCAGTACGGAGGACTTCTGCGACATCCTATGGGCCAACAGAAGACGACCCCGCTCGCATCTGCTTGGCCCTCTGGCGCGCCTTTGGTCGATCTGGAGGGCTCGCAATGACTCTATCTTCTCGGGTGCGCGCTTCTACGTGGAGAACGTCAATACTGCGGCTTCCATATTAATCGTTGACTGGTCTACGTAGTTGGGCCTTGAGGGCCGGTTGCCGTTTTGTTATATTATTCTGTCCCCTCCCTCCTCCTTCTTTCTTCCCCTCCTCAATATGTAAGTATCTCGCTCTATTCTTTATTTTTAATATTATTTTGGGGTGAACACCATCGCGTGTCTCCTCCTCTTTTGAGCCGTCAAAAAAAAAACAATAGCTTACAAATGGGCACTTACATCACACACATCTCTCATCCGTACGCCTTATATCACACCATATCGGTCATATTAGACATATTGTTGAGTTGATTGATAGATACTGGAAATGAAAATCAAAATAACTAAGTTAACAACACACTTAGAAGACGTCTTTTGTTCAGAAAAAAAATGAGCATTTTTTATTTTAAAATATAGATAGTGATTAATTAAACAATGTCTTATTCATAGAAATAATTGTCACAGACAAAGTTCAAATGAATTACAGAATTAATTATAGAATTACTGTAGAGATATTTATATAGTCTGTGTACTGTTTATTAATTTTTATTTCTTTAGTTGCTACTTATGTAATTTACCCATAGGCTTTCCTCTATATAAGAGAGCCTAGGGTTATTTGGAATAATAGATTGCTCTTTTCCACCAACATGGTATCAGAGCCAAAACCCTAACCCTAAAACCCTAACCCTTCCACCGTCGCCTCCCCTCCCTCTCTCTCTCTCTCGGCACCACCGCCGACCCCCCCCCTTCTTCCAGGGCATCGCCGCAGCCCCCCCCCTCCTCTTCTCCTCCCGCCGCCGAGCCCTCCACCGTCGGGGGCACCCTCCACCGTCGGCCTCTCACTCCACCGCCTGCCTCTCCACCGTAGGGGCCTTACACTGCCGGGCCCCCTCCAACGCCAACGTCTCATCCGTCAGCCTCTCTCTCTCCATGGATTTGAGTGTGTAATGTCTACATATGCACTCAAATCATGTCCAGTTTATGTAGACAATTCTCTTTTGGTCTACGGATCCTAGTTCTTCGTCTTCAACGTCATGTCAGACACGAAAGTAAGTATGCCCTCCATAGACGCGTTCAAAGGTCACGCACCAATAGTCAAGATGGATGGGACGAACTATGAGCTCTGGGCGATGCAGTTCATGAGCTTCAAGAAGTAGAACGGAAAGAAGCACATTCTTACTTAGGAAGAACCGGCAGCAAAGACTGGGATCTATGCATCCTGGGAGGCTGATGATTCATATGCCAAGATCTGGCTCTCAGGCACGTTGACGATGGAGATAGCAAATGATATTCCCCATCAACCCACCGCTAACGTGATGTGGGACATCCTGACGGCCACTTATTCGCAGGTACGAAATGAAACAAAGATGTTGCAGCTCCAGCATGACATATTCACCATGAAGCAGAAAGGCCAGCCACTACATTCCTTGTATGCATCCCTACGGGGGATGTTTGAGAGACTCTACAGTACTATACCTCTCACGGCTATCCCTGAGCAGCAGAAGACTTTCCGGAATGCTACTATGATGGGGGTACTGCTCGCGGCACTTGATCCTGAGTATGATGCAGACCGATCTCAGATACTTGCGGATGCTACCATTCCTCCTATGGAGGAAGTTTACCGGAGGCTTAGCCGCATCTCTGTTCCTTCCAGTACTTCTACTCCACCACCTTCGGCGATGGCTGTGTCGCGAGGGAAAGGTGGTCAGTTTTCATTCCGTGGACGTGGACCTCGTGGTCGAGGGGGTCGTTTTCGCCAACCATGCACTTTCCGTCATCGCACAAGTCACTCTGAGGATACATGCTATTTTAAGCATGGGTTTCCAGCATCGGCGCGCGTAGCTGAGCATGTTACATCTCCGTCGGCATCCACTTCAGATCACAGGTTTGAGGAGCTTGTGGCGCGATTACGCGATATTATGCCTCAAACATCTACAGATTCTCCAGGTGGCTCTTCAAATATTGATGCTTCAGCATCTGTCAGTACTTCTGCCTCTGCTAGCACCTCAAGTAGTGCTTCTGCTTTTACACCATGTCATAATATATCAGATTGGATCATGGACTCCGGCACAACCCATCATCTCTGCCACGACAGAGATAGACTTCAGTCATACAGAGACATTCCACCTGGATGGTCAGTGATGATAGCCGATGGGACTCATTCCCCCATCGTTGAACAGGGGGAGATTACCTTGTCACCGTCCATGCATTTACAGAATGTTCTACATTCCCCTAACTTTTCCATGAATCTACTGTCTATTAGTCAGATTAATAGGATTTGCATTGTCGCGCTATATTTGACCCATCTTCTCTTATTTTTCAGGACATGCTAACGGACAGGGTGATTGGTTGTGGCTCTGAGCAGGATGGTCTCTATCGTCTGGTCCGGAATTCCTATGCTGGCGTCTTTTCTTACTCAGCCAAATCAGTCTCTCTGTACACCTGGCATCTACGCTTCGGTCACCTCTCACTTCAGAAGATGTGTCACCTCTTGCCTCAGATTTCTACAAGTTCTTCTTTTCGGTGTGAAGCTTGTTAGTTGGGAAAGCACCATCGAGCTAGCTTCTCTAGTTGTCAATGTCGGAGCAGTAGCTCTCCGTTTGAATTATTTCATATTGATATCCGGGGTCCGAGTCGTGTTTCTGATCATCAGGGACACAGGTTCTATCTTGTAGTATTTATGACTTCTCTCGTGTGTCGTGGGTATTTCTATTAAAGAATAAATCTGAAGCAGGGGATGTTATTAGAAATCTTATAATTGAGGTGCAAAATGTTTTTCCTCTCATGTCAAATATGTTCGCACGGACAATGCGTTGGAATTTTGCACTCGCTCTCTCCCATTTCTTCTCGTCCAAAGATATTATTCATCAAACCACATGTGCTTACACATATCAACAGAATGGAGTAGCAGAGGGGAAACATCGTCATCTCCTTGATATTACTCAAACCCTGCTTATCCAGAGTTGTGCGCCTATCTCTTATTGGGGGGATGTTGTTCTTACGTCCCGCTACCTTATAAATCGTATGTCGTCCTCAGTTCTCGGTGAGAAAATTCCTCTTTATGTTATTTTTCCAGAGAAGGAATTATTTTCTCTTACCTCTCGTGTCTTTGGTGCTGTTCCTTTTGTTCACCAGTTGTCTCCTGGACTTGACAAACTCTCACCTAGAGTTGTCAAGTGTGTCTTTGTGGGTTACTCTCGGACTCAGAAGGGGTACCGTTGTTATGATCCTCTCAACAGGAAATATTTCGTCAGTGCTGATGTTACACTTTTTTAGTCAATTATGTACTTCTCCCCTGCAGGTGATAGGTTGGCCTCCTCCACATCTAATGATGACGTCAATGTTCCTCCTCCTCCTAGTCTGAGTTCACCTTTGTCCATTCCTGTCTTGGTCGTTACGCCAACGTCATCCCTATCACCACCACCACCACAATCACAACCACCTGTCATGCCATTACCTAAATACTATACACGTCGGACAGGTCCTGTTCAGGTTGCACGTCAATCGTCCATCACGCCTCAGGTATGTTCAGATGCTATTACTAACGATGGGTCGGATAGTGTGCCGGTGCAGGATTCCTCTTTGCAGGAGGAATGTGCATTGCCGAGTACAGTGGATGATGATTTTGATGTCCCTGTTGCTATTCAGAAGCAGAAACGGACTTGCGCGTCTTATCCCCTTGCTTCCCAGGTTTCCTTCCACCGTCTCACTGGCGACTTACAGAGATTTGTTGTGGCTTTGTCTTTCGTGGAGATACTACGGAATTATCAGGATGCTATGAAAATTGACTGTTGGCGGTTGGCTATGGAAGAACAAATGGCGGCTTTACAGTCACGGGGTACATAGAGCTTGGTTCCTGCTCCCTCCGACACATCTATTGTTAGTTGCAAATGGGTATTCACAGTAAAGTATCACGTAGATGGGAGTCTTGACCGGTACAAGGCAAGGCTAGTGGCGAGAGGCTTCACTCAAACATATGGTGTGGACTATATGGATACATTCTCTCCAGTGGCTCGTCACTCTACTCTTTGCATTCTTCTATCTGTTGCTACGGTACATGACTGGTCCATATTTCAACTTGATGTCAAGAATGCATTCTTGTATGGCGATCTGCAGGAAAAAGTCAACATGCAGCAGTCACCGGGGTTTGTTGCTGAGGCGGAGAATCGTATGGTATGTAGACTTCACAAGGCGATATATGGCCTTAAACAAAGACGAAGGGTGTGGTTCCAGAAGCTTTCCCATCTAATTGAAAGATAGGGATTCAAAAGATCAAATGCGGATCACTCCTTGTTCATTCAGAAGACTTCTAGAGGTACGATTGTCATCATGGTATATGTTGATGATATTCTGGTTACAGTAGATGATGCTCAGGGGATAGAGATGGCAAAAGCATTTTTGGGCCGTCGGTTTGTCATGAAGGATCTTAGTACCCTACGATACTTTCCGGGGCTGGAGTTTGCCAGGAACGTACAGGGTCTTGTGATGATCCAAAGGAAAAATATTACAGATTTGCTGGTTGAAACGGGCATGGTTGGATGTAGACCATCGAACACTCATATGGATCCAAGTATAAAATTATATGACAACGATATTGAAGAGGTTGACAGTAGAAGATATAGAGAAATGGTGGGTAAGCTTCTTTACATCACTATAACTCGAGCTGATATTGCCTTTGCAGTAAGTCGAGTGAACTAATTCATAGAACAGCCAAAACAGATACATATGTATGCCATATATGTGATACTAAGGTATCTAAAGTCTTCTCCAGGCTCAGGATTGTTGTTTCGAAAGAACACATATTTATCTATTTCGGCATGTGCAGATGCAGACTATGCAGGATGTCCTAAGGATCGCAGGTCTACTTCAGGCTTTGCAGTTTTTGTGGGTAGCTCTCTGGTTTCTTGAAAAAGCAAGAAACAAATTGTTGTGGCTAGATCTAGTGTTGAATCTGAATATAAGGCTATGGCACAAGCAAGCACGGAGATGATGTGGGTTCGAGCTGTAGTAGAGACTTGCATATAGATGTACCTCTACCTATGCAGCTACAGTGTGACAATCAAGCTGCTTTGTTCATTGCCAATAATCCAGCCTTTCATGAAAGAACAAAACATATTGAGGTAGACTGCCACTACACTAGAGATATGATCCAGAAGGGCCTGATTTCTACTTCACATGTTAGTTCAGGGGAGCAGACTGCCGACATCTTCACCAAGCCATTGCTCAGAGGACCATTCCAGAGATGTTCTTCCAAGCTGAGCATGATTGATATCTATGCTCCATCTTGAGGGGGAGTGTAGAGATATTTATGTAGTCGGTGTACTGTTTGTTAAATTTTTTCCATAGTTTCTACTTTTGTAATTTACCCATAGGCTTTTCCTCTATATAAGAGAGTCTAGGGTTCTTTGGAATAATAGATTGCTCTTTTCCACCAACACTTACAATACATATGCATCTATTTACGAAAATAAATGACGAACGAATGAAACGAACAAGCTATATCAGATATATGGAAGCTATGGAGTTGTTTCATCCCCATTGCTTAAACCAAAAGGGGAGGAAGCTCCCCAAGATGAATAATCGACGTATGTACCCTCTTGTCAGACCATATCCTACAAACGGGGGTCTCGCTGAAGCCCATGAATTTCAACCAAAATGGGTCGATATGTCGAAATATCATCGAATTTTCGGTCGAAATCCCGGAAATTTTGTACTGAAACCCATGAATTTCAACCGAAATGGGTCGAAATGGGTCGATATGTCGAAATATCACCGAAATTTCGGTCGAAATCCGGTAAATCGACATATATATGAGTTTCGATGCCCATGACCTCTCGAAACTGAAATTTCGTGAAATTCATCTCCATGGAGTCCATCTAATGGGCAGTCGAGAGGCGTTTACCTGGTGAAATGGGAGTTGGACAATTCAACCAAGGAACAGGGGAGACTAGGGGTCTTCAATCTAGAAGATATGAATAATGCCCTTCTGATGAAATGGGTGGGAAGGTTGTGGGCAAAGGGGAGGAGCTCACTTGTAGACTTCTTTGTGACACACATTGTTCGGGCACAACCGGTCATGGATTTGTCCACTCAGCATCAAGGTTGCAAAAAGCGGTAGTCGGTACTCGGTCGGCGAGGTCACTGACTAAGGATTAATCGGCAGTCGGGCGACTAATCAGATTTATCCGGCCATTAGTCAATTTTGAATTTTTTTAATTATTTTAAATCATTTTTATACATAGATTTGTACATTTTCTATACTTTCATAATGAAATAGAAGAAGTAATTGACTTTACATATAACATTATTGCATAAGAATAAGTATGCTTTAAAAAAACAAAAAACAAAAAAAAATAAAAGTTTGTTGTTAATGTCGGCCGATTAGTCGGGTTGACCGACTAATGGCCGACTAAGCCTGGTCGAGTCGGCTACTCCCCTGACTCGACTAGTCGGACCGACTAATCAGCCAAGTCGACAGATTTTTACAAGCTTGCTCAGCATCGTTCCTCCGCGTTCTGGAAAGGGTTTTGTTCGGTAATACAAGATTTACCGGAGCATACCGGAACGACAATTGGACCGGGAACGAGCGACTACAGGGGCATTCCCCTTTGCCTTTTTGCAATTGCGGAGGACCAGGATTTGTTGGTCAGGGATGGTCTGTAGAAGCCATGCTTCTCCTCCTAATCATCCGATCAACACTTCAGGGAGTTTCTGTAGTTGACGGAGGATATTGCAGACACACTAGGGTCGAGCGAGGGTGATGCAGCGTGATCTCAAATTATAGGGCCAAATTTATTTAATTAATTAGTCGTCAATTTAAATTACGTTTTTAGTGGTCGTAATGGTCTAATTAAATAATTGAGATCGCATGTGATCTCAACGTTTATTTCGTAGATTTTAATTGTAATTTTGGTCAATAAATTAGTTAGAGTCTAATTAGAGTAATTAGAGGTCAATTTGAATTTGTCAGAGTCCAATTAGGATAAGTTTGTTGTCAATTTTATTGGTTTACTATTTTTGTAATGTCATCCCTCCTATATAAAGGGATGAGGGTCCAGTATGTTAGTGAGAAAAGTGATAATTAAAGTTGAGATTTTTATCTCTCTCCTTCCTCCTCTCCCTCTCTCTCCACGCGATCTCCGCAGTTCTCCTCCTTCAACCCCTCATTACCGACGAGATTTCTTCTTCTCAACCTCTCCTTTTCTCCACCGATATTCCACCGCCAAATATTTTATTATCAACGTCGACGCCGGAATCAATCCGCATCAATTGGTATCAGAGCATGGCCTACAGATCGTCCTCACGATCCAACGATCCGTCCCGGCGCTCGCACCGACACCATCGTTCATCCGAACAAACACGACGAGCCATCTCAACCATCGACACCTCCTTCAAAGAGGCGGAGCACATGGTACGTGATTTGCAGAACAACTTTCAATCCATGTGTCGGGACCTAATGGCCTACTTTGAGGCCTACCGCGACGCCCAATCGAGGCCTCCACCCGTCGAAGCCGCTGCCGTCAGTCTTGATGAAGAAAAACTCGCCGTAAAGGAGGAATCGGTCGCTGTCCAGGAGCTTCCAGATCTGAATCCGTCGTCGGAATCGAATCCGCTGCCTCCTCCAACCATCAAGGCGCCACCCCGGCCCTCCCAGGTAACTCCCACCACAGCCCCAAGCCCCCCCAGCGGCTCCCCTAGCCCCGCAACCCCTTCCCGAAACCCCAACCCCTGTAGCCCAGGCCCCCGCCACCCCCTTACCCGCCATCCTCCCACCCCCGCCAGAGCCCGCCTACCCTCACCCCAGCCCTCCCCTCCTCCTCCGATACTTCCCCACACCTCCACCCCTGTTGTCGCCACCCCCACCCGCAGCACCATCCCCCACCCCCGCACCCCACAACCCCTCCCTCGCCATCACCCCAGTTCCCCTCCGCCCTCCCGCGCGCAAGCCCCCACCTTTGCACCACTCAATCCCCCTCATCGCCGCTGACTTCCCGCCCCAGCCCCACCCTCACCTCCTGCGCCGCTTCCCTCCCAACCCTAACTTCCGCGCCGCTGCCGCCGATGCCCTCCTGCCCGCGCGCCCACCGTTGCGCAACTGCCGCTCCCAGCCGCGTTGTATACGCGAGGAGCTTGGGCGCTTTGCATCACGAACCCTAACGGGTGAATCGGAGTTTGTGGGATGCGGATCCCAGGAATTGTGGGAATGGTTATTTAGGAAAAATTACAAAAGACGCCCCCCTGAATTCCCTGTTTGCAGGAAAGCCAAAAGAAAAAAGAGGGTAAGGAACAACGAAGGGGTGCGAAAATTGCACCCACACCCTTGGCGACCGAAATATTTAAGAAAAGAGGCTGGAAATCAGAAATTTGGGGATCCTCCTTATCCCAATAGGACTAGGGCCTTGGGCTTTCCCTATAAAAGGACCCCATGGCTTCATTCCTTAGCCACATCCCCTCTTTTCCTCTCCTTGTGCCATTGCTTCACTATGGATTCTCCAAAGGCCATAGTCTCCATGCCGCATCAATTTTTTGAGCATCACGGGAAGGAGTCAACCATCAAGACGCCGCCGCCGTTCGCGCCGCACATGTTCTTCAACCACGACGGCCGCATCATCCCCGCCCGCGTATGGATTACGCCATTCGCTCCACATCAGTTCTTCCAGAAGACGACGGAATGCGCCGAATCATCCTCCAAGCCTGCAAATCCCGCAATTCGTCAGGAGCCGAATTTTTAAACCGGTGGAGAGTTGATGCAGCGTGATCTCAAATTATAGGGCCAAATTTATTTAATTAATTAGTCGTCAATTTTAGTTACGTTTTTAGTGGTCGTAATGGTCTAATTAAATAATTGAGATCGCCTGTGATCTCAACGTTTATTTCGTGATTTTAATTGTAATTTTGGTCAATTAATTAGTTAGAGTCTAATTAGAGTAATTAGAGGTCAATTTGAATTTGTCAGAGTCCAATTAGGATAAGTTTGTTGTCAATTTTATTGGTTTACTATTTTTGTAATGTCATCCCTCTTATATAAAGGGATGAGGGTCCAGTATGTTAGTGAGAAAAGTGATAATTAAAGTTGAGATTTTTATCTCTCTCTCTCCTTCCTCCTCTCCCTCTCTCTCCACGTGATCTCCGCGGTTCTCCTCCTTCAACCCCTCGTTACCGACGAGATTTCTTCTTCTCAACCTCTCCTTTTCTCCACCGATATTCCACCGCCAAATTATTTTAATTATTATCGTCGACGCCGGAAGCCATTTTGCATCAGAGGGGAGAGATAACATGGTGTGACGTGATGCCTTTTTTCTCTAGCAAGAAGGCCTGCAGGGCCCTCACGGCTGAGTAAGGATCGGCTCCGAGCAATACGGAGAGGCGATGCAATCTGATTTGGACTCTAAGAACTGTTATGAAGATCGAGATTTTCCTTTGGTTCCACAGGATTGATCGGTAATTTAGAAAGGTCAAAAGATAAGTCTTCTTTTCGAGGGATGACATTCTTGCCCATGTGTTGCATCATAGTGGAGGATTTTGGTCATCTTTTCTACTCCCGCAATCACGTCCGATAGATCTGGCAGGAGATGGGTGTTCACTGTTCAGTAGGCGGATCTCATCTCACATGTTGGGTTTTGGATCTCACCTCACACGTTGGTTTTTGTACCTATTTGGTTGCCAATCAGTTCATGCCCATGTTAGAGCTATTGCGCCCTATTGCCATGATCTAAGCATTATGGTTGTCACGTATTGGTGTCATCTTCCTTAGTATATGTTAGAAAATCGGAAGCGGAAGCGAAAACATGGATAAGGAATAAAGAAAATATGAACAGCGGGATTTTACGTGGAACCCTACTCCGTGAGGAGCGAGATGAAACCACGGGAGAAGCCCTCAAAGGGGCGTGTTATGCATTGCACTTTCTCATCTGTTACAGGAGGCCTGGGGCTCCTTATATAGCCTCCACAGGGCCTCCAAGTCCCACCACTGGACAATGTGGGACTAAACCACTAGATGGGGTAAATGGATCCTGGAGGGATCCATTTACCCTCCTACAACACAATAGGCGCACATAACAAATACTCCAACACTCCCCCTCAAGCTGGAGCATGAAATGCTCAGCTTGGACAAACAGAAAGAGACTCAACTCAACGCTACAAGACACTACGGACAACATCAACCCAACGCGCACATTGTTGCAGTCGAAGACGTTGCTTCTCATGCTGTGCAGGTGAGGAGGACGAGCGGGCTGGAGTGTGGGTCAACTGAAGACTCGGATTATGACCATCGAGTCTGAAACTGCGCCTGAAGTCTCCTCGTCGGAGAACTGGGTCTCTCCCATCTGGCTCAGAGAATGGTGCTCTACTCTGGAATTCCTATGATACCACATGAAAACCCTTACCCTCAATGGCATAGAGAATGGTCCTCTGCTCTGGAGTCCCTATGGCTCACATGAAAACTCTGGCCGAAACAACCACAATAATGATGGGGACCTCGAACAAATGATGGCAACATATGCTCATCTGAAAATGACCGCAGACTCGTGCGTGTCTGAAAACTGACTCAGAACACCATTCGTCAAGTCTGAATATCCGATGTAGAGTCTGAATAATATCTGGCTGGTCTGAGGAATCTGCATCTGGCATCTGAATCTGAAACACAAGACCTGTGACTCTACACATATAATCCCCCTTTCTCCCATACTTGTCGAAAAACATGGACGTCGACCAATTTGGGAGAAGACAAGATAAATAGGGGGTAAATAAAACATGAATATCCTCGAAACATTTCTTGCGGCTTTTCAAAAAAAATTATAAAGCCGTCACATTTTTTTAAACATTTTTTTAAAAGCCATTCAACCAATTTTTTTCCGGCTTTTTATCCAACTATATATATATATATATTTGTTTAAGCTATTTCCTTTCTTTACGGCTTTTCATTTTTTTTCTTTTTTTTCACTTGCGTACGGCTTTTTCTTGTACGTGACTTTTTCCTCTTTTTCTTTTTTTTCTCTCGTACTTCTCTTTTTTTTTTTGATACCCACTTAATGGTCTAGTGGTAGTACAGTGTGTCTACCACACAAAAGACCAGGGTTCAAATCCCACTCTTGCAGGGGTTGCGTTAGGTAGTCGACAGCCAGCATAAAAAATAGTCGAATCTTTCAACATGGATTTGAGCAAGAATCCATGTAGCCGACCCTACTTATAGTGGGAGAAGGCTTAGTACATTTTACTTCTCTTTTTTTTTGGATTTTGGAATGCTCTCGTCATTTTTTTTAGACTAAACAGGCCCATTGGGCCTTACAACTGTAGCACCCACACATTTTTAAAAAAAAACACCTATCAGCCCACATGGGCCCGCAAGTAGCAGTAATATTTTTCCTTATTAAATATGCCATCAGCCCCCTTAGGGTTCCCATGATGGGAAACCCCTTCGAACTCCGCCGCCCAGGGGGTTTCTGCTTCTTGCAATCGAGAACTGGAGCTCGCCTGCTGTCCGATACCAAGGGGGAGATCGGGGCAGGCCGCTGGAGCTTGGATGCCGGGAGTCGCCTGGGGCTGGCGCGGCCGAGCACCGTCGATCTGGAGGACCCGCCAGGGCGCGATGGAGCGGGAGCCTCGCTAGGATTGCTGAGGGCTGCCAACTGGGAGATTCCCAGATCTGGAGCTCGTCTAGGAGAACACACGCGCCGCACGGCCCGGAGATACACGGCAGGAGACTCGGGGAGGCGCCTGGACTCGCGCATGTCTGCGCGAGATGGGGATGCGGCTCCCGTGGCTGAGAGGGATGTGCGCAATGGGTTTGCGCGCGATGAGCACCGTCGCGCGATGGGTTTGTCGCCGTTGCTGCTTGATCGGGGATACGTCCTCCTGCACCTGAGAACGGGTGGCGAGAAGAGCTTCTTTATCAGGTGCTTTTAGGGTTGCCTGAGCCAAATGATGTCGGCGGCGCTAGTGCTACCGCATTCTGGATCAGATCTACATCTGGCGGCTTTGAATTGAAATGTGGCGACGTGGCCTGGGGTTGCAGCCATCCCACATCGATGATGTCATAGGGTTTAAAATAAAAACTCTAGAAAACCCTGTGGAGGCTGCGCCAGGGCTTCTCTGGTTGTTGGGCTGCCGTGATAGGGCACAGGTGATGAAACCCTGACGATGAACATGATGAAACCCGCCGATGATAGCCCTAGCACCTAGGGCTGCGTGGACTTGCAATTTCCTGAACCAGAACCAATCAGAACCAGAACGAACCCTCAATTTCTTGAACTTGTGCAAACATGAATGATACTAAATCTTCAACAATCAAATCTTGAAAGAAACATTAGGTTTGAACAAAAACCCTAGAACCGAATCTCGAACATTAAGAAAATATAATTAAAAGCTCCGAGAATCGAACTCGCTCTGATACCATGTTAGAAAATCGGAAGCGGAAGCAAAAACATGGATAAGGAATAAAGAAAATATGAACAGCGGGATTTTACGTGAAACCCTACTCCGCGAGGAGCGGGATGAAACCACGGGAGAAGCCCTCAAAGGGGCGTGTTATGCATTGCACTTTCTCGTCTGTTACAGGAGGCCTGGGGCTCCTTATATAGCCTCCACAGGGCCTCCAAGTCCCACCACTGGACAATGTGGGACTAAACCACTGGAAGGGGTAAATGGATCCTGGAGGGATCCATTTACCCTCCTACAACACAATAGGCGCACATAACAAATACTCCAACGTACAGATTTTATGTGGATAATGTAGTTCACCTTGCCATGTCTCTTCTAAAGATGTGGATAACGTAATTGTACCCTTTGTTTATTCTAGTCTATTTTGTTCTTTTTTACTTTGATTAGGTATGAGCTGACCAGTCCCATTCAGGATGAGATACAATGGTGTATGTTATTAGTTGATAATATCGTGTTGATTGACGAGACAAGAGATGGAGGAAATGAGAAGCTTGACGTTTGGAGACATGCCTTAAAGATTAAAGGATTTCGTATAAGTAGGATTAAGACTGAATATATGGAGCGCACATTTGATGGAAGTAGTCGTGAAGGATTCAAGGTGAAGATTGGTGAAGATACTATACAGAAGAAAGACTCTTTTAGATAGTTGGGATCAATTTTGCAACACGATGGTGAAACCAATGGATATGTTACTTATCAAATAAACGCAGGTTTGCTAAAGTAGAGAGGAGCCTCCACTATTATATTTGATAAGAAATTCCTTTGAAAAACAAAGGAAGGTTTTATTTTACAAAGCAACCGTGAGACTTGTTATGCTATATGGATTAAAATATTGTCTACTGAACATGTGCACAAAATGACAACAGAAATGAAAATGTTAAGGTGAATGTGTGGTCATATACATAAAGATCGGATTCTGAATTATGTGATTAGAAGGAAAGTCGATGTAACTCCGATAGAGGATAAGATGAAAGAAAACTGATTATTATGGTTTGACAATTTGCAAAGAAGGTCGGTTGATGCACCAGCTAGGAGATGCGAGTTTTGGGATGTTGAGTCGATTAAGAGAGGGTGAGGAAGGCCAACAAGTATTGGAATGAGACTATCCGAAGAGATCTTAGTTTTTTGAATCTAAGCTTGAGAATGATCGAAGATAGATCTTAATGGAGGCAAAGAATCCATGTAGCCGACACTACTTAATGTGGAAAAAGGTTGTGTTGTTATCTCGGAAGTGTTTCCCCTTTTTGACTTAAAAAAATGAGTTATGGTACATGAAGTTTATGACCATCGTGAGTGCAATAACAAGGAGCACATTCTGACGCAATCAGAACCAACCGACAATACTGGGGCAAATGCTTAAGATGACGCGTATGCATATGTGGCTATCTAGTACTCTAATCACATAGATAGCCAATGACATCCTTTATCAGCCCACTGCCAAGGTAATGTGGGACATCATTGTAGCCACTTACTCTCAGATGAGGAATGAGACAAAGATCATAGAGCTTCAGTACGAGATCTTCACAGCCAAGCAAGGTGGTCGCCCTCTTCATATCTTCTACTCATGGCTCAAGGACATGTTTGAGAAGCTGCACAGCTTCACTCCTCTGAACACTTTTGTAGAGCTGCAGCATGCATACAGGAACACCACTTTGGTTGGTGTGTTTCTAGCGATACTTGACTCACAATATGATGATGTACACAATCAGCTTCTTACAAGTGAATCTATACCTTCTATGGAGAAGGTCTACAGCAAACTGAGCAAGATCATGATGCCCTATGTTGCCACTACTCAAACCTCTTTTGTGATGGTTGTTTCTCACGGCAGCAGAGGTCCAGCTCAGTTCAGAGGTCACTGTGTCCATGGCAGAGGAGACAGACATTCGTGTCAGTCATGCACCTAGTAAAAAGAGGGAACTGGGAGGGCCAGAGAAATTTGAGAAGAAAACTAGTAAGAAGATATGATTTTTTGTATCTAAGACAATTATGACCCAAAGTATTTATTTGGAAGAATCTATAAATCCAAATATTCCAAACACACATAATGTGGGAAAAGGTTTGATTGTGCTGTAACTATAATTCTTTTTTTCCTTTCTTTATGAACATAGTCTTCTCGGTACTAATTTTCTAGTAGCTGAAAGATCATTGATACTCTTTATGTGATAAATGGCAGCGCAGCTGATGATGATGACATGCTATGAGATAATATACCTTGACTAACCAGTAACCACATTACGGCAACAAATGGTAATGGTTTCCGAGACAGCCAAAAAAAGGCTCTCAATATAGATATAAAGAGATAATCAAACATGAAAGAAAGTACTAAAACCATAAAAAGATAACAGGGAGTTGAATATGCAATGTGATAGCATTAGTTTAGCATGGCATGGAGAGTACAGTAAAGAAGATTTACTGAGCACCAAAAAGACACGTCTACTTTTCAAAGTGCATGGCATACTTTCAAGTGAACTGCAAGATTAGACTGATTTTACATGAAAAAGTATAGATTGGGAAGCTACCTCCGTTTTGTAGCGCGTATCAGGAGGAGGTACTTTTAGCTGTGATTTCCAATCTTCAGAGCTGAAACAGCATAAAAAATACGGTTTTATCATACTTAATTCAGGCATTCACATAATTTATACAAATTCAGTTGGTCACGGGACATCACGTGTGGGTTGCAAGGAGGTTATATGTGCTTGACTGTGATCTCCGATGTAAGTATTCTAGATTAGATTACAGTGACATTCATTAAAGCAAAACTAAAATCTCAAACATTTTAATGAAGTATACTGCGCTCTTCCCTTCTTTCTTCCCCTCTTCATCGTGTAAGTATTTCGCTCTATTCTTTATTATAATATTATTTTGGGGTGAACACCATCGCGTGTCTCCCCCTTTTTTTGAGCCTTCAAAAAAAAAAGTATACTGCGCTTTTTCATATATATGCCGAGAAAAGAAAAAATGTGGAGAGCACGCAAAATCCAGCAGTTTTCAAAGCAATATATAACATGCGATCCATAAAATATATGCAGAAAAGGTATAAGAAGTGGAACTATGAACTCTGAAAAAAGAACTATAACTGTAACTTAAAAAAGGAAGGTACAAGGATGACTATTGCAACATATACATGTGGGATAATATAAGACGTGGCATCCCAAGATTCCCAACAACATCCTAAGAGCGAGAGATAGAAATGGTCCAAATATAATGTAATTGTATTTTACTGATTTTCAGTAAGTATAGAAAACGATAGTGCATAAGCATACCAGAGATAAAGAAATATAGATACGGAAGAACACTGGGATTTTACGAGGAATCCTACTCCATAAGGAGCAGAATGAAACCACAGGAGAAAGCTTCTCAAGGGTCAGATATTCGATATTGCTTTCTCTCATCTATTACAGGTGGTGTGAGGCTTCTTATATAGTCCTACCAGTAAGACCAAGTCCCGCTCACAATAGATGTGGTAATTGAATATAGGAGACATCCAATTATCAATTTATACATGTGAGCATCCATTGAATATAGGAGGGATCCAATTATCAATTTATACATGTGAGCATGCTCTAACAATCTCCCTCAAGCTGGAGTATGCTCGGCTTCGACAAATAGAAAGAAATCACTCTCACATAATACATGACATTGTGGATAGTATCAGTTAAACGCAAACTCTGCTAGCCGGCTACTGAGGACATTGCTTCTCAGGTCGTACTGGTGAGGAGGACCAAAAACGCTGGAGTATGAACTGTGGAGAGAGAATACAATAAGTTATCTATTCATGAGGGCCTAGGTTCTCTTATATAGAGGAGAAACATGTTAGGAGAATTACACAGTGTAGACAGCAAGAAAAGAAAACGCATAAAAAGGATAGAAGATAAATAATATCGCAATACCCCCCTCAAACTGGAGAGTAAATATTCATCATGGTTTGAAAAAACACACCTCGAGGTGCTTGAGGTGTACGCCTCGAGGCAAGGCACAAGGAAACCGTTCAAAGGTGTGTGCTTTAGCCTGCAACTGCGAGGCAATCGCCTCGATGGTCAAGGTGGTGTGAGGCAGTGCGAGGCAAGGCACAAGGCGATGCGCAAGGTCGAGGCGCAAGCGTTTTCCTTAGCATTTTGTATATAAATTATTTGTCACGTTGGTTGTTTCAGATGTTTATAAAGGTCTAGTTGTTTAGGATATAATTATACAAGGCAAATGCTTAAATTTTGCAGTTTTCATGTTCATATGTTCCATTAAACATATCCAATTATGCTAATAAACTCTTAACATTAAAACCTTACACGTATGAATCTCCAAATATCATAGAAACATTACCTGTAAACTTATAATGAGTGGTCACATAATAAGCTATGTAATGTATCGAGCAAAACAAACAAGATAGAATTCAAGGTGAGCAATAAAAACGGATAGATCCATGATACAAATGAATCTATATATCTGAATAAAATAAAACGTTAATAAAAAACCCACTGAGGGCATTGCCCCCACACCCTCGCAAGGGGGAGCGCATCAGCTCCCCCTAGATTCTCCCTCCCAACCCCATAGGCTCACTGACTCTTGTTGGGGTATGGTATGGCAGTAAGGGTGCATATGTCGGTTCTTCAACCTGGGTAATATGGTTAGGATTCAAGGCATAACAAAAGGCTCCATCTCTGATTGGATGGAAATTTATTAAAAAGGCATATAGAGTTGTATATTTTTCCTTTCAGTGTTCCTATCTTTATAATTTTATCTATATTATAGTGTTATATATCATATGTTAGCCAGAAAATATATATAATTTCATTAGTATATATTTTATTGTAGTTTTTAAGGGTATTTATCCTTTTAACATGAGGCTTACGCATCGACCGCCTCAAAGCTACGCCCCGTCTCGATTCCAAGGAAACCACCTCGTTCCGTTTTCATTTTTTCAAACCTTCATATCAATCAAGCTCAGTTGGAACATCTCTAGAATGGCCCTCTAGCTAGAACCTTGATGAACACGTATGTTGTTTGTTCTCTTGAGATGATATGAGAAGTATAAATGAAACCCTTCTGAATCATATCTCGAGTGTAGTGAAAGTCTACCTCGATATGCTTGGTTCTTTCACGAAAGGCTGGGCAGTTGGCAATGAAAAGAGAAGCATGGTTGTCGCATTGGAGGTGCATGGGAAGAGGCACCTTAACAGTTAGGTCAGTCAAATGGATCTGACGCACATCATCTATGTAATGCGATGTGTCCTACCTCTGAACTCTGATTCTGCACTAGATCCGGCAACCACCGTCTGCTTCTTGCTCTTCCATGATACCAAGGAGCTCCCTATAAACGATGCAGTACTAGATGTAGACTTCATATCCTTGGGACATCCCGCATAATCTGCATCTGCGCAAGCCGTAAGGGCAAGAGATGTGCCTCTGCTTAATAAAAGATCAGTGCCAGGTAAGGTCCTCATATACTTCAAAATCATACGAATTGCATCTATATGTGCTTGTCTAGACTACTAGATGAATTGACTCACTTGGCTAAGTACAAAGGATATATCTGGCATGGCGATGGTCAAGTATGGGAGCTTCCCAACGAGTTTCATGTACCTCCTCTTGTCTACCTCCTCAGTATCTTCATCGTACAGCTTCATGCACGAGTCCAAGGGAGTGGTGGCAAACATGCAATCTACCATGCCCATCTCAGAGAGAAGATTTGCAATGTACTACCTCTAGGTCATCATAAGACCTCGTTGGTTCCAGGCGAACTCAAGTCTAAGAAAGTAATGTAGATCGTCAAGATTCTTGGTTACAAACCGTTGACAAAGAAAAATCTTAGCTGCTTGAATGCCCTATATATCATACCATGTAACAATGATATCATCATCAACATAAACCAGTATATCAACAGTACCTGTCTGAGACCTTTGAACAAACAGTGAATGATTTGCAGTCGATCTCACGAACCCCTGCAACTCTATCAAGTCCAAGAGTTTTTGTGACCATGCTCTTGGACTCTGCTTAAGACCATAGATAGCCTTATGAAGTCTGCACACCGTCTGACACTCGCCCTCAGCAGCGAACACAGGTGGATGATGCATGTAGACTTCCGCTTGTAGGTCACCATAAAGAAAGAGAAGGGGCCAGTCTCGTGTAACTGCAACAAAGAGAAAGACCTGTGGTGTAGAATGTTGAGCCACTGAAGAGAAAGTATCATGATAGCCCGGCCCATATGTCTAGGTAAACCCACAAGCCACTAGCCTTACCTTGTAACGATCTATGTTACCTTGTAGCGATCTATGTTGCCATCTGCTCAGTGCTTCACTGTGAACACCCACTTGCATCCCACAACACACTCACGTAGGAACTGTAATAATGCTCCACGTGCCACGAGACTATAACGCGGCCATCTCCTCCTCCATGGCAAGTCATCATTTGCTCTCTTTGAGAGCGTTCGGGTATGTGCGTGGCATTTCAACGGCAGATAATCCCATAACATACTTCTTGAAATCCATCGAAAGTCATGCCTGAGACATGTCCAATAAGGGTGTATGGCGCACTGGTACATTTGCCTTTACGCAAGGTAATAGCCCCCTCCCCCCAGATCACCCCCATGTGGTGGTCCCTATGCTTCATGTATGACTTCTTGCTCATCATGTAAGTGTTCATGTCCATCATTCACATCACTAGTGCCATCAATTAAAACCAAATTTTCAGAATTTACCTGAGGCATGTTGGATATTGGGGAAGGCATTGGAGCATGGAGAGCATGTTAAGGCATATGTGTAGGAGGAGGTGGAAGAACAACATCATCCCCAGACTCAGAGGGACTCAACATATCACATGTAGGAGTATAATACATGATGGACTCAAAGAAAGTAACATCGACACTGACATAGTATTTTCTCTGGACAGGATCAAAACACATATATCGTACCCAACAAACATACATTTGACAGCTCTAAGAACGAGCTTGTCATGACCTGGATGCAGAAGGTGAATAAATGCCATACAGCCAAAGACTCGTGGCATTATAAAGAAAAGGTCCTCAGGAAAAAGAAAGAGAGAAGGGTTCCTTTTTACCCATAATGGTAGAGGGCATCTGATTAATTAGCTAACAAGATGTCATCACAGCATTACCCCAGAAGGAATGAGGAGTCCAACTCTGTATGACAAGAGTTCGGGTGATGTCCATAAAGTGGCGGTGTTTGTGTTCAGCAATATTGTTCTGATGAGAACTATAAGGGCGTGACGTCTGATGGATCATGTTACACGAGCTAAAGAATTGGGATAGTTGAATAGTACAGAACTCCAAAGAATTATCAAAACGAATGTATTTAATAGAAGCGGAGAAAAGATTCTTCATTTCAATCACAAATGTCTAAATCATAATACTAGCATCAGATGTATTTTTTAGCAAAAAAATCCATGATAGTCAGGAAAAGTCATCCACAGGAACCAAATAATACATATACCCCTGAAGATAAGAGACACGACTCAAACCCCACATAATAAAATTAAAAAGCTCAAAAAGATTCTAACTACTACGACCTTGATGGGTTGGAAAGCTAGACCGATCACGCTATCCAAGTTGACATGGCGGAATGATAAAAAGAGCATAAGAATAGAAAGATAAAAAATGGAACACCGTGAGTTTTACGTGGAACCCTACTCCCTAAGGAGCGGGATGAAACCACGGGAGAAGGCCTCAAAGAGCCATGTGCTTCATTGCTTTTTCTCTCAATGGATACAGGATGTCTGAGGCTCCTTATATAGCCTCCACAAAGCCTTCCAATCCCATCACGGTAGATGTGGGACTAAACTGTGGATGGGGTAAATGGATCCTGGAGAGATCCATTTACCCATCTCCCTCAAGCTACAACCAAGTACTCCAACACTCCCCCTCAAAGTGGAGCATGCAATGCTCAGCTTGAACAAACAGAAAGAAACTCAACTCACGCTACAGGACACCACGGACAATATCAACTCAACGCGCACATCTGTCGGTTGCTGTCGAGGACATTGCTTCTCATGCCGTGCATGTGAGGAGGACGAACGGGCTGGAGTGTGAGTCAACTGAATCTCCTCGTCGAAGAGCATGTGCTCTGAACTGTGCCTGTCAGAGTCACTGCAATTGAAAATGGG
Source organism: Ottelia alismoides (assembly GCA_037367405.1). Lineage (NCBI taxonomy): Eukaryota > Viridiplantae > Streptophyta > Magnoliopsida > Alismatales > Hydrocharitaceae > Ottelia > Ottelia alismoides. The sequence continues at coordinate 193,955 of JAZKJV010004464.1, read as the reverse complement.
TCTCCTCGTCGGAGTACTCTGGCCCGCTACAACATGTGGACAACTGCTCCATCTCTGAAAAGGGCCAAACAGAAAAAGGCCGTGGAAGTACAGTCCTCGTCGGAGTCCACGATCGCTGGAGAATGGATTCCGAAAAGTCTCCTTGTCGGAGAACTGGGTCTCTCCCATCTGGCACAGAGAATGGTACTCTACTCTGGAGTCCCTATGATACCACATGAAAACTCTTGCCAACATGGCATAGGGAATGGTCCTCTACTCTGGAGTCCATATGGTTCACATGAAAACTCTGGCCGAAACAAGAAAAAATGGGGATCACTACAAAAGATGGCAAACATGTGCACATCTGAAAAGATCGAATACATGTGCGTCTTGAACTGCAGACTCGGAAACTGACATCAAGTCTGAACAACTGATCATCTGTGGAGTCTGGAAAATCTGAAGGGCCACTGGAATCTCTGAATCTGGAGGAACTGGAAAGTCTGACAATCTGGTATTTGACTCTACATATACTCCCCCTTTCTCCCATACTTGTCGGAAAATCAACATCGACAAAGTTGAGAGAAGACAAAGAAATTGGAGAAAATAAAACATGAAACTCGCGTTTTTTTGTCTATGATTATTTATTTATATAATAGACGCCGTGATTTTAAAAAAAACATAAGCCGTTCATTTTTTCAGCTTTTCAAGTTAAATTTTTTTCTCGGTTATTTCCATTTTTTTAATAGCCGGCACACGCATTTTTTTAATAAGCCGATGCTTTTTTTATACGGCTTTCCCAACATCATTTTTTTAAACATTTTTTTCAATCGTCATCATTTTTTTTGAAACTATGCGTACGGCTTTTCTTTGTGCGCGCCTCTTTTCAAAATTCTTTCCTTTTTTAATTCCAGCGCCCACTTGGGCTCAACTCTCTCATTCTTCTCCCTTTTTTTAACATGGCACAGGCCTCTACAGGATATGTTTGTTGTTTTTTTATAAAGAAGGGCCCGCCTGCCCTTTTTTCTCACACATAACTAGGGTTCCCAATTGGAAACCCCTTATTCAAACACTGTCGCTGCTGGATCTGGTGGGAGGTGCCGTGCACGCTGGAATGATCGGGAGAGGAAGGCAGCGCACGCCTGGGGATCGCGCGAGAAGAGGAAGGTCTTGCGGTGAGGAAGAAGCTCCAGTGCCTAGAGAAGAGGGTCGGACGCGCACAGTCCCTGCGCGCCCGCCGCCTGCGTGCGAGGAGCGGGAGTGCGCCGCCTTGGTGGACTCGGGGATGCAGAGGTATGCTGCAACTGTCGCCTGCGCGAAGCCAAGGGCTCTGCCTGGGTGGGCCGCCTAGCGCCTGGGAATTGCTTGCCTCGTGCATGGGTGCGCCGCCTCACGCAAAAGGGGGGCTCATCGGGAGTGTGTCGCCGCTTTGTCTGGAAGTGCAAGGAGAGACTCGTGAGGGCCCTGCACGAGATGCGGCAGAGGGTTTCAAGCTGGAGGTATATCCGCCTGGACCAGGAGGTACGCGAAGGCCAGGATGGCTTGCCGCATTGAACCATACGGTCGGAGAGAGACTGCAAGGAACCGAACCCAACTGGAGATGTGAGCTCCACATGGAGATGTCTGGGAGGTTGCGGCCAGGTGGTGCATCGTGGCTTGCCTGGGTGCCATCGCCTGCAAGAAGGAGGTGCACTGCTGGGAGGAAGAAGCTTAGAGATGGATAATCGAGATCCTGGATGCCACATTTAGAACAAATAGGGTTTCGAAAAACCCTAGATGCATAGAACATGAACTTGAACTGATTGATTTCTAGGGTTTCAACTAAACCCTAGAATATGAACTTTTGATAATCGAATCTCGAAAAATAAAATATAATGGAAACCTCGAGAATCTAACCCGCTCTGATACCATGTTAGAAAATAGGAAGCGGAAGAAGAATGATAAACAGAGCATAAGAATAGAAAGATAAAAAATGGAACACCATGATTTTTACGTGGAACCCTACTCCCTAAGGAGCGGGATGTAACCATGGGAGAAGGCATCAAAAAGCCATGTGCTTCACTGTTTTTTCTCTCAGTGGATACAGGAGGTCTGGGGCTCCTTATATAGCCTCCACAGACCACCAAGTCCCACCACTGGTAGATGTGGGACTAAACTGTGGATGGGGTAAATGGATCCTGGAGAGATACATTTACCCATCTCCCTCAAGCTACAACCAAGTACTCCAACAGTTCACACCGAAACGTGGACTTGATAGAAATGTCAGGGATGAAACAACAGATCTTTTGCAATGGAAGATGACCAAATCGAAGATACCAAGCGTAAGGAGAAATCAATCCAGCGGAAAAAAAACTACCACTAGCATAACGAGACTGGATCAACCTGTAAAGCCCTACATGCTCATGGCCACAGCCAATTACCCTGCCTGCAAGTATATCCAGAAAAATAAACTAAGCAGAGTCAAATATGGCACGGCAATGTAAATCTTTTATAATCTGACAGATAGCTAATAAATTCATTGAGAATTCTGGTGCATGAAGAACATTCTGTAGTCAAATGGAGGGAGTCAAATGGGCCTTTCCATATCCGATAATAGGAGAATGTGCCCCATCAGCAATGACAACTAATCTACCATGATGTACAGGACGATAAGAACTGAACTGTGTGTGATCTCCGCATAGATGATGAGAAGCTTCATAGTACACGATACACTCTGAAGGATCTAGTCGAGTGTGACTAATAAATGCATGAGTAATACCTGAAGTGTTGATGGAGGCAGAAGCAGCAACATCAGATGGGCCACTAGAAACACTAGAAGATCCAACAGATGGGGGCATGATCTCTCTCAATCGAGCAACAAAGTCATCAAAACAATGATCGGTAGAATCAATGGCAGTTTCAACCTGCTCAGCAGCGCAGACTGATGGTGGAAAGCCATGCTTGGAATAGCACATTTCCTTTGAATGACCGGACATATGACGATATGAATAAAGTAGGCGCGGGCGTGAGCCTCCTCTACCTTGTGTTCCCCCGTCCTCTAAATTGACGCAAATCGCCTCTCCTGCGACCCTACGAGAAGCTGTCATAGTTGATGACGTCTGAGAAGATGCAGCACACGAGATGCTCGATCTGCTCAACCTGCGGTACACCTCCTCCATATGCAGTAAAGCAGCATCTGTGAGTATATACTTAGGGTTAAGGATTGCCAGAAAGACCCCAGTAAACAGAATTACGATAGACCTTCAGAGGTATGTAGCTCTGGAGTCTCTCAAACATGCCCCTAAGAGATGTTTAGAATGCATGAAGAGGACGATCGTCATTTTTGGTAGTAAAAATATCAAGCTGGAGTTGCAAGATCTTCAACTCATTCCCTGCTTGAGAGACATCGTTGCGAGGATGTCCCAAATTACCTCCATTCTGGGCTGACTCAAAATATCATTGATTATTCCATAAAAACAATACCAGATAATCTAACTTTTGCATAAGCATCATCGGCCTCCAACGAGGCATTGACCCCAATCTTGTCAGCCATCTCATCCTACGTCAAAATATGCTTCTTACCATGATTCTGCAAGAGATTCATGAACTGCATCGCCCACAACTCATAGTCTGTGTCATCCATCTTGACAATATGTGTCGGACCCTTAAAGGCATCAACTCTGTTTTCTAACGTAGTGCAGATTGGTACACGACTGGGACCATAGATAAGTGATAGAGTGTCTACACGAACATCAAGGGGGTGGTTGTGCGTGTATGCTCATACCACAACCAACCTTAGACAAACTCATCCGCGGTAGGTAGCATTAAGGTAGTGGTGGATAGTGCCTAGGTAGTACTAGGAAGAGTTGGGTAGTGCCTAGGAAGCGTTGGGTAGCGCCTGGGAAGCGTTGGGCGACGATGGGCAGTGCCTGAATGGTGTTAGGATAGCGCTAGATAGCGTTAGGATAGTCTTGGGGACCCCACCAAGGCCTTGCATGGGACCCTTAGACGAGGACTAAGGATTCGCGCAAGCCTCGAGGAGGACGGAGTTTGGCGGTGGAGGTGGGTTTTAGGAATAACCCTGGTCTAGGACTGTTGCACTCATACCATGTGGAGAGAGAATGCAATAAGTTATCTATTCATGAGGCCCTGGGATTCTCTTATATAGAGGAGAAAATTGTTGAGCAAATTACATAGTGTAGACAAACAAAAAAAGAGAATACATAAAAAGGATAGAAGGTAACTAATATCTCAACATGAACTAAACTGGGTCTCCTCATCGAAAAACGTCTGCTTTGTATTGTATCTTGTCAAAGTTATTGAAACTGGAATGAGTTTCCACATGGAGAACACCGGTCCGCAACTACTCCATCTCTCTAAAGGGTCAAACTGAAAAAAAAGCTGTGAAAACATCCTCGCCGGAGAACTGGGATTCATATTGCATCAAAGAATGGGATCTCTACTATGGAGTCCCAATGAATCCACATGAAAATCATAAGCCCATAATGGCTAAGAGAATGGGATCTCTACTCTGAAGTCCCTATGCATCACATGAAAATCATGAATACAAATCAAAGATGGGGACCTCTTAAATAAAGATTGCATACATGTGTGCCTTGAACGGTACACTCTGAAACAATTTAAAGAGTTAAAATGTGACGATTTGTAGAGTCTGAAATCTGGCATGTAAAACTCTACATAATACTCCTTTCTCGTGTATTGATCGGAATAGATGTCATCGATCGAGTTGGAAAAGACACAAAGATGGGGAACCAAACAATCTAAAAAAAATCCCGACTATATCTCCTTGTTTTAATAGTCATCCCCGATTTTTTTCAAAATATTTTTTTCTAGCACACGGCCTTTTTTTTTTAACATGCCTCTTTTTTAATCAGAGAAACCCCCCTTTTTTTAAATAGCTTCAGCCCTTTTTCTTTTCCTCCTTTTTATTCAAGCCTCTCAATCCCTTTTTTTGAACAGGGCCCCTTGGGCCAAAAAAATAGAGAGGGCTTACCCCTCTATTCTTTTCTTTGTATGGCACTAATGGCTCAATTGGGCCTCAAAACAGTAACAGCTATTTACCATTCCCCTCGTGGGAACCCATCTCACGATTCACGAACTTATGCCGCCCAGATGAGGCTCCAGCTGCTGAAGGAAGACCACCGCTACCTGGAGGGAGGAGGCGACATAAGGGGAGATGCCGCCTAGAATAGATCTTTTTTAGGATCTCCTAGGTACCGTTCGGCAAGGGGGTTAAACTCCCCTTTGGGGAGTTTACCCCCCTTAACCCACCCTCCCTCTCTCTCATGCCCCACTTTATTCTTTTTCTAAAATTAAATAAATCAATTTTACATCATCAATCCTATCAAAAAATAATATATTACACCATCATATCATATAAAAATTATAAACTACTCCACTTCTACTCACTTTTCCAAACTTCAATACAATCACATCACAATAACTACTCACTTTTTCAAACTTCAATACAATCATATCACAACAAACCTACTTCTAACCCACCCCCAGTTTAACCCCCTATCCAAACACCAAACCCCAAAAACGGGTTACCTCCTACCAGTTTAACCCGCCTTACCCCGCTAACCAAACGCACCCTTAGGATCGTGCAGGGCTCCATTAGATAGGGAGTCAAGTGTGCCCGATTAGGGTTTCCCCAAACCCATCGACATCGCCTCCTTGGAGATGGCGGCGCTAGAACCACACTCGAAGGGAGAGGTGCGCACAGGAGTCGCCACGCGTACGGAGGGGATCGATTGCCAGGGTTGGAAGATGTTGCGTCGCCTACTGGATGATGATCTGCCTGGAGCATCGTCTATAGCTACACAAGGTGATCAGCCTCGTGTCTCCTGTGCGAGGGAAGAAGACGGGCTAGTGCTTCTTGGCGCATGGAGATCTTGGACAAATCACAAACATGAACTTCATAAAAATTAATCTTCAAGAACGACCAGGAATTGAATAGCTCTAATAATCGAATCTCGAACAAAACACGAACATAAAATAAGTCCTCGAGAATCGAACACACTCTGATACCATGTAGAAATGTGGAAACGTATCAGAGATAAAAAAATCTACACAGTGAACACCGCGATTTTACGTGGAACCCTACTCCATAAGGAGCGGGATGATACCACGGGAGACGGTTTCTCAAGGGTCATGTATTCTATATTGCTCTCTCTCTCTCATCTGTTACAGGTGGTTTGGACTTCTTATATAGCCCCACTAGTAAGACCAAGTCCCACTCATAGTAAATGCAGGACTAAACAAGTGGATGTGACAATTGGACCCTAGAGGGATCCAATTACACGTCTATACATGTGATGCATACTCTAACAGCTAAGTAAGAAATGGCTGGCAACAAATGATAACAATGCATAAAATTAGCAATATAATAAAATTTTATATTTTAAGCATTAGGATAGTATTACTAGATATATATTAAAAAGCATAAGGATGGCTACTCGATTTGTCACATCACTCTCTGACCAGAGGGTGTGCAAGTTTCCTTTGCTTATTACGGTGCTCTATGGTGTCGTGGTAACTATGAGTGAGATGGTTGATACTTGGAAATGGATTGGTGATGTTTTTTTTACATTTCGTGGGCATGTAAGGGAATAAACACTAGTCGTCGACCCGAATTTCGCCTTGGATTGTTGCTCAATTTAGAGGACCGACGAACCCATGAGGGTCAGGTTGTATGTGCCATTAGTGAGGACAAAAGTGGCTCACGACCATGGTGCTTCAAAAGCCAATATGATGGCAATTTGGACAGAATTTGTCCGATTTGCAACGATGAGGACATAGATCGCATCTTTTTCTCATGTCCAAGTGCAATCTTACGATCTTAGTATGGGGGTGATGGAAATCATGTAAGTTGAGGCAAGCGGGCAAATGTTGTTTTGATAAGCATTAGAACTGATCGGATCGATGACGGTGACCATGCATATATAAAACGTTAAGACTGGAGAAGTCATTGATCGTTCTATGCACTACTTGGAATGAGAGGAATGTCATGTTTTGTAGATGAGAGGTATATTAAGGAGAAAACGAGGTGTGCGACGAGAAGGTATTGAATGTGTCATGAAGGTTATTCCGTATAATGGAAGGAAAAGATTGAATTGCATTAATGAGAGACCCTAGGGTTCTCTTATAAAAAAAGGAACCTGATGGGCAAATTACAAGAAGAAGATGAAAGAAATAAATAATATGATAACAATAAGGAAGAGAACTAATATCTCAACACTCTCCCTCAAGCTGGAGCGCAGATATCGATCAGGCTCGGCTTGGAACAACATCTCTAATAAGGCCCTTTGGCTAGGGCCTTAGTAAAAACATTCGTTGTCTTGTCTCCGGAGCTGACATATGTGGTGGCAATAAGACCCTTTTGTATCATGTCACGACTTTCACGAGTGTAGTGACAGTCCACCTCTATGTGCTTGGTCCTGAAAAGAGCAGCATGATTGTCACATTGGAGGTGCATGGGAAGAAGCACCTCTATAGTCAGGTCAGTATGAACATATCTGACCCACATCATCTCGATGCTAGCACGCGCCATGGCCCTGTATTCTGACTCAACACTCGATCTGGCAACCACGGTCTGCTTCTTGCTCTTCCAAGAAACTAGACAATTCCCTATGAACACGGTGAAGCCTGAAGTAGACTTCCTATCCATGTAGAAGGAAACGATTGAACTGCATTAATGAGAGGCCGTAGGGTTCTCTTATATAGGAGAGGACCTGATGGGCAAATCAGAAGAAGAAGAAGAAGATAAAAGAAATAGATAATATGAAAACAATAAGGAAGATAACTAATATCTCAGCACGTATGTAATGGAGAAGTAAAGTAAATATGTGATGTTTTGTTCGTAAAGTTTAATAAGATGTCAATGGCATCCCGAGAAAAGTAATGATCCTTTGGCATCTAATAACGATTACCATCTAAAAATTTCCTCAAGGGAGCAAAAAGGTTACAAAAATCCTATAAAGAAGACACAACTCCATACAAGTCCCCTAAATTGCACAAAACATTGGATGTTTAATACCATGTAGTGTACAACATGCTCTAGGTAACATCTTACATGCATGGTATGTACTTGAATACTGATATCGGTGTTGTTTTGCCACCATCCAGAAGGGAAATACCGAGACGATCGCCTACAGAACTTTGATGTCATCAAAATAGTGGAAATGATAATAAAAATATATTTTTCTAAAAAATTAAGGTTTTTAACGTTCTTTAAATAACAAATAAGATAGAAATATACTTCTACTGAAATAGGTCTAAATATAAATTATTTAGTAGTATCATCATCATAATCACTGCACAAACAAATATGCAATACTGTGCAAGGCATGTCATTAGCAGTTGACTCGTGTAGAATGCAATGTGTATAAATAAGTTGAAATAACAAATACTGCAGTTTCATAAACTCATAATTCATTGTATATTGTAGAGGTTTATGTAGAGGTTTACGTTATGTTATGATGTACCGTTACGTATTTCCTATTTATCTCGTGTACGTCTATGTAATTTACCCAAGGGTTTTCTCTCTATATAAGAGACCCTAGGGCTCTATGAAATAACACAACAAAGCATTATTGACTCTGACATGGTATCAGAGCCAAAACCCTAATCTAGGGTTTTCCACCGCCCCCCCCACCCTCTCAGCCGCCTGCCGCCGCCACCACCCCCCCCCACACACACACACCGCCGGGCCCCCGCCTTCTTCTTCTCCAACCGTCGGCGCTGCCCCAGCCGAAGCCCCTCCCAGTCGCCGGTTTCTTCTTCACCCGCCGCCGGGCCCTCTCTCTCGCCGGGCCTCCCGCTCCCGCCGCGGAGGCCTCCCTCTCCCGTCGGGGCTGACGTAGCCCTCCCTCAGGCTTCTCTCCCTCGTCGGTCGGCACCCCTTCATCTATGGGTTCAAGTGCATAAAGTCTACATATGCACTTGAATCAAATCCAGTCTTCGTAGACAAATGTTCATTTGTCTATCATCCCAACGTCTTCTTCTCCGGCAACATGTCAGACCAGAAGGTTGATATGTCCTCCATAGGTGCCTTTAAAGGTTCGGCACCAATAGTCAAAATGGACGGGACGAACTACGAACTCTGGGCTATGCAGTTCCTGAGTCTTATGAAGTCATGTGGTAAGAAGCGCATTCTTACCGAAGATGAGCCAGCAGAGAAGACGGGGATATATGCTTCATGGGAGGTTGATGATGCGTATGCCAAGGTCTGGCTGTCAGGGACGCTCACGATGGAGATCGCCAATGACGTCCTTCATCAACCCACCGCCAAGGCGATGTGGGATATTCTGGCTACTACGTATTCTCAAGTGAGGAACGAGACAAAGATGCTGCAGTTGCAGCATGACATTTTTACCATGAAGCAAAATGGCCGGCCTCTTCACTCTCTGTACACGTCCCTACGTAGGATGTTCGAGAAGTTATATAGCACCATTCCGCTCACAGCCACCCCCGAGCAGCAGAAGACGTTTCGCAATGCCACTATGGTGGGCGTGTTACTTGCTGCCCTTGATCCGGAGTACGAGGCAGCCCGCTCTCAGATCCTCACCGACGCCACTATTCCTCCGATGGAGGAAGTCTACAGGAGACTCATCCGTATCTCTGTCCCTTCCAGCGCAGCGACTCCACCTCCTTCGGCAATGGCGGTCTCCAGAGGACGAGGTAGTTCGTTTTCATTTCGTGGCCGAGGCGGTGGCGGACGTAGCCGAGGAGGTCGTACGCGTTTAACGTGCTCATTCTGTCGTCGCACTGGTCATTCCGAGGATACATGCTGTTAGAAAATAAACATGCGGAAGCGAACATGGAAAAAGATAAAGAAATATAAAGAAGACGGGATTTTTACGTGGAACCCTACTCCATGAGGAGCGGGATGAAACCACGGGAGAAGCCCTCAAAGGGGCGGATATTCTATTGAACTTTCTCAATGGATACAGGAGGCCTGGGGCTCCTTATATAGCCTCTCCAGAGCCTCCAAGTCCCACCACTGGACGATGTGGGACTAAACTCAGTGGTGGGGTAAATGGACCCCGGAGGGATCCATTTACCCACCTATTACATAAGTGACGCATGCCCCAAATACTCTAACACTCCCCCTCAAGCTGGAGCATGCAATGCTCAGTTTGGACAAACAGAAAGAAACTCAACTCACAATACATGACACTACAGACAATATCAACCCAACGCGCACATGCTGTTGTCGAGGACGTTGCTTCTCATGCCGTGCAGGTGAGGAGGACGAACGGGCTGGAGTGTGAGTCGACTGAAGACTCGGAATCTGACCATCGAGTCTGAAACTGCGCCTGGAGTCTCCTCGTCGGAGAACTGGGTCTCTCCCATCTGGCTCAGAGAATGGTGCACTGCTCTGGTGTACCTATGATACCACATGAAAACCCTTGCCAACATATGGCATAAGGAATGGTCCTCTGCTCTGAAGTCCTTATGGCTCACATGAAGACTCTGGCCGAACAACAAGAATGATGGGGACATCTGACAATGATGGCAACTTATGCTCATCTGACAATGACCGCACACTCGTGCGTGTCTAAAACTGGAGACTCGGAAACATCTGACGTCGAGTCTGATCATCAACTGTAGAGTCTGAAAATCGCCTGGTCTGGAGAATCTGCAATCTGGAATATCTGAATCATGAACAGACCTGTGACTCTACATATACTCCCCCTTTCTCCCATACTTGTCCGAAAATGGACAACGACTAAGTTGGGAGAAGACAAGATAAATAGGGGGTAAACAACAAATAGCCGACTTCAACATTTTTTTCGACTTTTCATGCATTTTTTTATTTGCGTACGGCTTTTTTTTCTTGCACGTGCCTCTTTTCATTTTTTCATTTTTTTTCAAAAACTATACTTTCCCCTTTTTTCTCTCTCTCTCTCTCTTTTAAAAAAATATTTTTTTTTGACTTTTCACCGGCCTACTTACATCCAACTCACAGCCCCTTGCATTTTTTTTTAACTGGACTGCCTCTCAGCCCACTGTTGGGCTTAATTTTTTTTTTAATAAGCAGGACCATCGGGTCTAGGGTTCCCATCGTGGGAACCCTATTCACAACAGACGCCGCCCCTCCCACTCGTGAACACGGATGCCGCCGCCAATGTATGCGGCTAGGGCTGGAGGATGGTGCGCGGGGAGACGCCTGCACGAGCTTGTGCGCGAGGGCTTGAGGGCGGCGGAAGTGGCGCAAGATCGGGGAAGCACCTTCCTGAAAGAGGACTGCCGCCTGGACGAGGGATGCCGACTGCGCAAGCCCTGCTCGCTTGCGTGAGTGGCCGGTACACGCGATCAGTCTGGACTTGCGCGAGGGCACCGCGAAGATGATGCGCCTGGACTTGCGCGCTGGACTTGGAGGCTACGGGGCCACAGGGGCGGCACCGCCTGGAAGGATTGGAGGAGATTGATCCCTGCGGGAGCCCTGCTGGAGACGCCTGGTCGGAAAAGGGCTGCACGAGGGGCGCCTGGTTGGATCATGGAGACGCACGGCCTGAGAACTGCGCGCTCGAGGAGGTTGACTGGCTGTGCGGGAGGGGCTCCTGCGACGACCTGTGATGCGGAATCGGAGGGAGCGCCGCCCCCTGTGCATGATGCGGAATCGGGAGGGCTTGGACGCGCAGGGGCGAGGGCTCTTGGCACGGGGGCACTGGGACTAAGAGCGCGGGGGCCTGGCATGTCGCGTTTTGCCTGTGCACGAAGAATCGCGCGTTGTGTTGTGTCCTGGAGGACTGGAGATGCGCTATCGCGCGAAGAAGCTGGAGCGGGGCTGCTGCCGACCTATTCATTGCCTGGAAGAAGATCTCGCAATGGAGGAGATGCACCTCAAAAACTTTATACCAGGCCAGATCTTCAAGAACAAAGTGTGATTAGGGTTTCCAGCGAAACCCTAGAAAACAAAAGAGAAATCCTCCATGATGAATCACAACTCTGAATATTGAAATAATCTTTACAAACACTTTTCAAAATCGAATCTCGAACAAAGATAAACATGAAATCCTCAAGAAACAAACCCGCTCTGATACCATGTTAGAAAATAAACATGCGGAAGCGAACATGGAAAAAGATAAAGAAATATAAAGAAGACGGGATTTTTACGTGGAACCCTACTCCGTGAGGAGCGGGATGAAACCACGGGAGAAGCCCTCAAAGGGGCGGATATTCTATTGAACTTTCTCAATGGATACAGGAGGCCTGGGGCTCCTTATATAGCCTCTCCAGAGCCTCCAAGTCCCACCACTGGACGATGTGGGACTAAACTCAGTGATGGGGTAAATGGACCCTGGAGGGATCCATTTACCCACCTATTACATAAGTGACGCATGCCCCAAATACTCTAACACATGCTATTCCAAGCATGGATTTCCTCCTTCGGCACGTGTAGCTGATCATGTTCAGGCACCGTCAGCATCTACTCCAGAGCGAAATTCGGTCGAATTTCTGTCGAATATCGATATCCAATCGAAATCGAAATTCGACCGAAATGACCGAAATGACCGAAATATGGGGATCCTAGTACAAAAAATGACCGAAATGACCGAAATTTCGGTCGAAATTCCACCGAAATTCCATCGAAATTCTGTTTTGGTCGATACCGAAATCGTGACCGAAACCGACATTTAAGGCCTTGCTCCAGATCACATGTTCGAGGAGCTTGTGGCACGGCTTCATGGCATTATGCCACAGTCATCATCAGAGGATGCTGATACATCTGACGTTGCGGCTTCTACGTCAGCTAGTACCTCGGCTACTGCCAGTAACTCAGGTAGCACTTCTGCCTTTCGTCATAGTCATGATCTCTCAGGTTGGATTGTCGACTCTGGAGCCACCCATCATCTCTGCCGTGATAGAAATATGTTGCAGTCCTACAGGGGTATTCAGTCTGGCCGTTCCGTGCTCATAGCTGATGGCACTCATTCCCCTATTGTGGGTCAGGGGGAGACTTCCTTATTACCCTCCATGTACTTACAGAATGGTCTACATGCACCAGAGTTCTCCATGAATTTATTATCAATTAGCCAGATTACAAAAGATTTGCACTGTCGTGCTATATTTGACCCATCTTCTGTCATTTTTCAGGACATACTAACGGGCAGGGTGATTGGTTGTGGCTCTGAGCACAATGGCCTCTATCGTCTAGTACGGAACTCCTATGCTGGCATCTCACTACACTCTCAGGGATCCGTTTCTCCGTATACATGGCATCTTCGCTTTGGTCACCTTCCGCTCCAGAAGATGTGTCACCTCCTGCCACAGATCTCTCTGAATTCTTCATTTCGTTGTGAAGCTTGTTAGTTAGGGAAGCACCATCATTCTAGCTTCCCCAGTCGTCAGGGTCGGAGCAGTCGCTCCCCGTTTGAGTTATTTCATATTGATATTTGGGGTCCTAGTCGTGTCCCAGATCATCATGGTCACAGGTTTTATCTTGTTGTGGTTGATGATTTCTCTCGTGTTTCTTGGACTTTTCTTCTTAAGAATATATCTGAAGCAGGAAGTGTTATCACAAATGTCATCAATGAAGTGCAGAATGTTTTTCCTCTACTGTTAAATATGTACGCACGGATAATGCATTGGAATTCTGCACTCGTTCTCTTGCTCAGTTTCTTTCCTCTAAGGGCATTATCCACCAAACTACATGTGCTTACACATCTCAACAAAATGGTGTTGCGGAGAGGAAACATCGTCACTTTCTTGATATTGCTTGCACTCTACTTATTCAAAGTTGTGCACCATTAGCCTTTTGGGGAGATGCTATACTTACGGCATGCTATCTGGTCAATCGCATGCCTTCTACCGTTCTTGGGGAAAAGGCTCCAATCTCTATTCTCTTTCCTGAAAAGGACTTGTTTTCACTTATCCCTCGTGTCTTTGGAACTGTCGCATTTGTTCACCGCTTGTCTCCAGGACTTGACAAGCTCTCTCCTAGAGCTGTTAAGTACGTATTTGTAGGCTACCCGCAGACACAAAAATGATATCGTTGCTATGGCCCCATTAACGACAAGTACTATGTTAGTGCTGATGTTACATTCTTTGAGCCAGTTATGTACTTCTCCCCTGCAGGTGACAGATTGGTTTCCTCCACATCTACAGATGATAATGTCTATGTTCCCCTACCTCCAAGTCTGGGTCGATCTGAGCTCACTACACCATCGCCGCCGCCTCCATATCCTTCCATTCCACCATTCCCTAAGTTCTACACAAGACAGTCAGGGCCTGCTCAAGCTACACGTCAACCATCCAGCACGCCTCAAGTATGCTCCGATGCTATCACTAATGATGGGATAAATAACGCACCGGTGCAGGAATCTTTGATACAGGGGGAGGATCCGCCAGTCAGTACAGTAGATGATGATCTTGATCGTCCTATTGCTCATAGGAAGCAGAAGAGGCAATGTGCATCATATCCTCTTACATCTCACGTGTCCTTTAATCGTCTTACTGGTGCTTTTCAGATGTTTGCAGCAGCTGTCTCGACAGTTGAGATCCCACGGACTTATCAAGAGGCCATGAAGATTGATAGCTGGCGTTTAGCCATGGAGGAGGAGATGTGTGCCTTACAGTCTCGAGGGACTTGGTCCCTAGTTCCTATTCCTCCTGGTGCTTCTGTGGTGAGTAGCAAGTGGGTGTTTACAGTTAAATATCACGCAGATGGCCGTCTAGATCGGTACAAGGGCCAGACTTGTTGCACGCGGCTTCACCCAAACTTATGGGGTCGATTATTTGGATACATTTTCACCAGTGGCCCGACACTCGACTCTTCGCATTCTACTATCTGTTGCTGTGGTACGTGATTGGCCCATTTTCCATCTAGATGTCAAGAATGCATTCTTGTATGGTGATCTACAGGAGGAAGTCTACATGCAGCAGCCACCGGGTTTTGCTGTTGAGGGGGAGACTCAGATGGTGTGTAGACTTCATAAGGCAATCTATGGCCTTAAACAAAGTTCAAGGGCATGGTTCCAGAAGCTTTCCCAGATAATTGAATGACAGGGGTTCAAAAGATCAAATGCGGACCACTCGTTGTTTATCCAGAAGACTCCCAGAGGTATTGTTGTCGTCATGATTTATGTCGATGATATTCTGGTTATAGGAGATGATGCTCAGGGAATCGAGATGACTAAATCTCTCTTGGGAAGTCAGTTTATTACGAAGGATCTAGGTATAATATGATATTTTCTGGGGATAGAGTTTACGAGAAATGCACAAGGAATGGTAATGATCCAAAGAAAATATGTCACGGACTTGCTAGTTGAAACAGGAATGGTTGGATGCAGACCGTCGAGCACTCCTATGGACCCAAGTATGAGACTTTACGACAATGATACTGAAGAGGTGGACAAAAGCAGTGTTGCAATAGTCGGCCGACTATCCCGAATAGTCGGTCCGACTATGCGGTGCGGGGGGGTCCCCGACTGAATAGACCCCCATTCGGCCAATAGTCGGTCCGACCGAATAGTCGGCCGACTATTCGGCCGACTGGCCCGACTATTAGGCCGACTGGAGTTTGACATTTGATATTTTTATTTTTTTATTTTCAATTTTCAATTTTTATGGGTTACATTTTACCATGGTATCGCCACAAATGTCAAATTCTATATATCTATTATATTGATTGGTACTTTTATCTTGGATTCATGTTAAACAATGACCATATATGTATAAAAATATAAGAATATATGTATTATAAATAATTTTTATATTAAAAAATACAAAACCGAATAATTCCGAATAGTCGCCCGAATACCGATTATTCTCTATTCAGTGACCCCTCCGACTGAATACCGAATACCGTCTTCTGCAACACTGGACAAAAGAAGATACAGAGAGATGGTGGGCAAGCTTCTATACATCACCATAACTCGACCAGATATTGCCTTTGCAGTAAACCGGGTGAGTCAATTTATGGAGCAGCCTAGGCAAGTTCATATGGAAGCCATGTATATGATATTGAGATACCTAAAGTCTTCCCCAGGCGCAGGTTTGTTATTTAGAAAGGACACAGATCTATCCATTTCCACTTGTGCAGACGCAGACTATGTAGGGTGCCCAAAGGATCGTAAGTCTACTTCAGGATTTGCTATCTTCATAGGAAGCTCTTTGGTTTCTTGGAAAAGCAAGAAACAAACTGTTGTGGCGAGATCCAGTGTTGAATCCGAATATAGAGCCATGGCACAAGCAAGCACAGAAATGATGTGGGTTTGCGCGGTCTTGGAAGATTTGAATATAAATGTCTCTTTACCCATGCAGCTTCAATGTGACAACCAGGCAGCATTGTTCATTGCCAATAATCCAGCTTTTCATGAAAGAACAAAGCACATCGAAGTCGATTGTCACTACACTAGAGACATGATCCAGAAGGGCTTGATTTCCACTTCACACGTCAATTCAGAAGATCAGACTACTGATATATTTACCAAGCCATTGCTCAGAGGACCTTTCCAGAGATGTTCTTCCAAGCTGAGCATGATTGATATCTATGCTCCATCTTGAGGGGGAGTGTAGAGGTTTATGTAGAGGTTTACGTTATATTATGATGTACCGTTACGTATTTCCTATTTATCTCATGTACGTCTATGTAATTTACCCAAGGGTTTTCTCTCTATATAAGAGACCCTAGGGCTCTATGGAATAACACAACAGAGCATTATTGACTCTGACATATACCAATACAATAGTTGTCACATATATAAGCTATATATTCATCAGTCATTGGAATCAGAAGTGTCTTGTTGGATCCATATTGCCGCCGGATTGGATTGTCGCCTATTTTATGCCCTCCTCCATATAGTCTCTCAATTAAAACTCTATAGTCGACATGATTCTCACATCATATAGGAGTGCATTGGCTTTGTAGTCCATCAAGTACAATATATATTCATGGTAACTCACAAGCGTGAGGAAGCCAAACAGAATAAGATTGTTGGTCGAGGAGGCAGGATCACAAGGACGTCGATGCGAAGAAGACGCGGCTTGAAACCACATAATGAAGATGATAGGCAAAAATAGATAATAGTAATTGGTGTTGAGTTGGAGAAATTGTGTGGTAAAATTTAGAAATATACTATATATGCAACCATTTTGTGAGGAGGTGTCACCAAATTGTTGTTATTTTCTTGAAATTCCACATAACCACCATTGTTTAACCATAATGGAGAGGAAAAAACATATGATCCATTCATTGTTTGTGATCCATGTCCATCATAGGATCTTGATGTAGCTCCATCCCCCAACATTGCATCTCCTTCAATATCCATAATGATGAATATTTGCATAATATTGACAATCTAGAAAATCTTCGACAAGATTTCAAGATTGAAGACTTCAATTATCACTTTTCAGAAATCAAAAGTTCGGGAAAATGAAGTGAACTCTGTGATCACTGATCTTCCAAAAATCAACAGGGAGAGTACACGGGCCATTGAATATGTAAGCCGTCGAGCCTCTAAGAAGTTTGATTCCCTTAATATAGTACGATATCTTTCACGCTAATGGCCATCAAATTGTTGTCTCGAAACAGCATCTCCCTGAGGGGAAGTTCCCGATAATAAAGCTTCTCTAAAATTTGTAAAAGAAACAGAATCTGCTTGGTTAATACTTGAGTTGAACCTGTGAGACTGAAGGCATGTCGAAATCAAATTGTTCTCCAGATATTAGGTACAACCCCTAAATGCCTTCCAAGCTCAAATCCATCTCACAACTCATATGAAAAAACCCACAATGTTCACGATGACAGAAATTCTGCAGATGAGTAACCGTATCGGTGGAAAATCCCTGTATGTAAAATTAATATTTATAATGCTGGTTTTTTCTTGACGTGCTTTTTGACCAATGAGCATCTCTAAATTCAAAGCAAGGGACTGAGGGTTCATTGAACAAAGTAGAGGTCGACAGTAATGAACAAGAACAACCTAACAGCTTTATTCACGATGTCGTGTACAATACTAAAAACTCATCGTTCGATTGGATTAAGTTCATTACATTATATACAGGCACATATAAATTCATTGGCGCCAAGATGCTAAATGCCCGTTATTTTGATTTATCTTCAAATACATTTATGTCGTGCATAGCAAAAGTGGCCATAGAAACAAACACATAGATAAGCACGCAAGAAAACAACTATAACACAAGATTTACAAGGTTCACACGTAACTAGGTTAAGCCATCGATGAGTGGCAATGAATCTCTCTCAATATGGAGGAAGAACTGTGCAACAGAAGATGATTCAGAACACTAACTCCATTACAGTTTATATAGTACCCTGTACAAACAAATCTCCCTAAACAAACAGATTCTTAAATCATTCTAAACTGACTTTCCTGCATCTCCGTCAACAATCATTTCTAGATATTTATAAGAAACAATATACGGGTTAAAAAACAATTAGGATCCAAATGGATCCTCTAATCAATTAGGATCCAGAAAGAAACTCTAATCACAAATCGATACAATCCAGATGGATCCTCTGATCAATCGAAATCCAGATGGATTCTCACATGGGATGTGGATGGATCCTTAATCAATTGAATTTCATGGCATATGAACAATCTCTAACTTTAATTAAATCCTCAAATGGAACATCAACGGCTAGACTACACCATGAATTGAATTCTCATATTGCAAAACAACAATGCTAGACTCAATTGTTGCCTTCCCCTCCGCGAGGTTACTACTAACAATCGTCAATGAGCAGATACAATCAATGTTTGAACTTGCTCCAAGGAACAAACTTGGTGAACATATCATACAGATCTCGTGCGGACCTTCTTCACCTTAATCCTCTTCTCAAAATGAAAGAAGTGATCCATGCCATTAATACGATTGGTCCTCTCATGATGTGCATGACCATAGGCTAGGCATGTTGCGTTAAGAATATCACACTATATGGTAGCTAGATCGTGTTCTAGATCGAGATCTCCATCAAATCTTTCATCAGAAGCCTTCCTTTGAAGCTTTTCTCATTGTCACATACTTTCCCTATACGGTATACAAAGTAATTGAAGCTTGTAAGGTAACCTTCCAACTAACAATAGAGTTCCCTAAACTAAAAGACATAACATGGTATAGAACTCCTCCTATCAACAATGGTAGCATAGCTTGAATCTAAATATCTGATAATCAAATATTATGAATCAATTACATATATAAGGTCAATATCATATTTTCCTTTCATATAACAAAATTTTTAATTGATTGACTGCATACCAGAGGTCAACCATGTTCATGATGATCATCTTCTCGATTTTCACAATATATGTTGTCATATGCTTCTTGCTTCAGACAAACTTAACGACTCTTATACCAGTGTGTTGCGCATAATGGAAGTGGAGCGCAGAAACAAACACATTGATAAGAAAGAACGAAAACAAGTACAAGACAATATTTACAAAGTTTAGCAGCAACCATGTTGCATCCTTGACGATGGCGGTGGATTTCTCTAAATATGGTGGAAGAACTGTAGTACATGGGATTTTTCAAAACACTGGGGGTCCACATAATATCTCATATAAACAAATCTCCCTAAACGAGCATTCTCAAATTGCCCTTAATAGGCATTTTTCCCCAATCTCCCTAAACGGGAATATTTCCAAATCACCTCCGATGGGACGAATAAACGGGTTAAGAAACCATTATAATTCAGATGAATCCTCTAATCAATTAGGAGCTAAATGAATACTTTAATCACAAATCAATCATAATCTAAATGGACTATCCAATTAATCAGAATATGGATGGATTTTCACATAAATTGGGATCCGAATGTGCCCATAATCAGTCATTATTCGAGGCATATTAACAATTTGTAAATAAACCACGCTAAAAAACATGCACCAGCAAGGCTACTACAAAGTCAAGAAAAAACTTGTCATTTTCACTGAATGTGCAATAAAGTACGCAACCGTCAAAAACTCCACCTAAATGGAGCGGGACACTCCAGCTGCCAGGCCAAATAGTTACCCGCGTTACATTACATAATATAAACAGCATAATCATGTATCCAACAAAAAAATATACTTGAACGACTGCCTGATTGTACAGAGTGCAAAATAGGTTTGCTTGTGAAATATACGCGCAGCAATGAAATAGGCGATTGCAACGGAACTGAAGTATAGAGAAGACCACGGGACAATACCTAGCGTCAACGCTGCTTCCCGGCTGGCTCGCCTTCGCAGCCTCGTTTGGTCCCGACTCGCTCTCCATCTGATTCCTCCTCAGCCACTGTTGCTGTCTCTGTATCATCTGCGCATTCCCGGTGCCGCCTCTCTGCACATACTGCTGCTGCTGCTGAACATTCCTCGCCGGGAATTGGGGGTTCCCCCCGCGGCCGTTACCCATTCCCGGCGGCGGGTTCCTCCCGCTCGAGTTCATCCCCGCAGCCCACTCCCACCCCCCCAAACCTAATGTAACCCTAATAAATCTCCAAGAACAATAGTACGAATCTCGGGTGAAATCGGAGCTTTCCTCGGGGCGAATGAAGCGGGAGATCTAAGGCTGGGCAGAGGCCCGTTGCAGATCGAGTGTTGGGAGATCGTGAAGCGTTGAGATGCTGGAGCTGGAATGGTGGGGTGGAAGAGGATCGGTGGTTTCGCCGTGGACGGAAGGGGGGTGTTCTTGCAAGTAGTCGGTAAGATTTTTCTTTAGGTCATGCTATTGGTTCTTTGCTTCTTCTTTTTGTCTTTTTTAGTGGATAGGTGGTAATGGATGCATTTGAATCCATGCCATTTTTTTCGTCCTCACAACCATCCTTTGCTTAAGGAAGAAGGTTAGAAGATGGATAAGTAAGGTGAAATTTTCTTTTTAATTCAATGGGTTTAAGAGTTAATAAAATAATAAATAACATAAACACACATAATGGATTATTTAATCATGATTTGACTATTTATTATGTAACATCTTAAATCTCTTTTTTTACGGACTATTTATTATGTAACATCTTAAATCTCTTTTTTTACGGTAAATGATGATTATCCCGCGTCCAAATAGAGACTCTTACACATTATTATAATAAAAATTACTTGTTTGCGTATTATTAAAAATCTTTACTCGATTAGCATCAATCAAATATTAATAAAGATTCGATGAGTAGTTTATGTATATGGTAAAGCTATTATGATTAACGATGTAAAACAAAAAATAGCATAATTCGGGAGCAAGGACACCATGCATGAGTTTGTCATTTTAAATTTTAGGATGGCAGCATTTGTTGCGAGTTCAGTATCAATTTGGTAGGAGTATATCCAATATTGATTTGTTTCTACAAATATTTGTACATGGCTTTGTAACAAGTGAAAAAGAAGTTGTGTAAATGATCGCAAATAGCGGCATTTGATGTATATAGTATAAGGATTTTTTGAGCTTATGAGGTGTTGATCGATGCTGACAAGTACGATTTATATTATCGTGTTTTAAAATTAACATTGTTCTAATATAAACCTTATGGTCCATTATGATAAGTAATTGGCGAGGGGTGATGCAATTATCTTGGATTTCTACAAATCTGATACATGTGTATGAATTGCCAGCGATGGGGTGGGAGAGTTATCCTATCCACATGCATCACTTTCCATTGTTCGCGCGTCGAGCCAATCTCTTGTCATTGGTAAGCAATTGCATCTTCATCTTCCCTCCATCGCTCAACAACATCATTCGCATTCTGTCTTCTTATAAGAATGGGGCCTCTATCATCACAAAGACCCCCCACCCACCCCACTCTTATTGCCATGAGATGCTCTTATAGTCCTATTTGCTTGCGGAAAAAGTTATACATGTTTACATTGCATTTATTTGAGATTGAAATATACGAGGTATGTGTCTCATGTAGTCCCCAAGAACGTTGGTAAAGATAACATTATTAAACAATGCTGGAGTAGCTACAGAACGTGTTTGAGTTGTCTTGTTTACCAATCGTAACTTAACGTTTCCACTCTCATTGCTCATGCCCTAGCATGATCTAGAAAGAGTTGGTCCCTTGTCCTCAACTTCTCATAGAAGAGGACACAGGATCGATAGTTGAGTTGGTCCCTTGTCCTCAACTTCTCATAGAAGAGGACACAGGATCGATAGTATCATCCCTTCCCCTACACAAGTACTTGAGAAAAGCCTCGTTTGGTTGAGCGGTCACACAGTGAATTTCCAAGTATTTATAAAATTGTGTTATTTGCACATTTGTTTTTATATGTGTCTCAAGAGCACAGACAAGTCTCATCAATGCATGCATGCCATCGTGCTCCAGCATTTATTTATGCAAGAATATTTCAGCATCTGTTAAAACTCCACGATCATTTTGTATGAAAAAAAAGTTTCACATTTAATATTACTTTGTGAGAGTACGTTGTTTTGTATGTGTTCTATTTGTGTTCGTATTAGGCAAATGTCTTGATTTATATTCTTCTCATAAATTTCAACTTGATCCTCTATTTCTTTCATATCAAACATGTGATTTTTAATTTTGCATTTCATCTTTCATTTATAACTTTTTTTGTTGAGCTTGCTTGGGTATTGTAAAATCCTAACCTTTTAAATCGAAGATTTGACCGCACCTAGATTTTAATTTGCTCAAAATTATGTAGCATAATACTCATTAAAAATGCCTCGTTTTAAAGATTTCAACTCATTAGATTCCAATACATCCAAAGTTTTTGAACTCTGACATCGAACAATGGAGATATGGTTATTTTAATGAAGTTGTATCTGACCTAAGTTTTTTAAATAATATTTTTTAGTGGGTTTGCAGAAATTGAACTGCCCAAGATCTTATAAGATACCATTTAGACATCATGGATACCCTAACTCATCTCCTCGTCCCTCCCATCATCATCCACCCCCATAGCCACCGTATGGATACATGGTGGACGCCCAAGGTCGTCGGAGCACGTGGTTGATGTCGTGTTTGCAAAGAGAACAGAAGGAACAAGAAAATCTCCTTGATTTTGAGTTTGGAGGTAACCTCTTCTCCTCGTACCATCTTTTGGAATGAGTTCTTGATGTTCTTAATATCATCTCATCATCTCACCCAGAGATAGATCTACATCTGTTTGAAGGCGGTGTTTGGCTTGGAATGGTGAGACAATGCCTTAGATCGTGGGAAAAATACATGTAGACTTTTGCGTGACGAGGTAGTAAAGACTGTCCTTTTTCCCTTCATTTGGCACGTTTCTTATTGCGATCTTATCATGCTCATTTAAATGAGAGGGATCATCAAAACCATCTCTATAATTTCCTGACATATATAAAATACTTTTTTGATTATGGAAAACCACCTCGGATAATATGATGTCGTATTTGAGTATGTGTGTATGTGGATCTAATCGCATCGTTTTAATGTGAATGGAATAGTAATTGGCGGTGAAAATTGGAGTGTATGTCATGATATGTACCATGCATTATTAGTCTTAAGATGCAATTTTTAAATCAAGTCCCAAAATAAAAAGATAAGGTTGCATAAATGGGAAAATAAATCAATTCATTGGAACAATTATCATGCCTTCGGCAAATATCAACTTAGACACTAAGTTAGTATTGTGCATATCATAATATGTCCAGAACTTAACGTTAGAATGTCCATCAAAGGCTTTATGCATTTTCCCATATACAAGAACGTAAACTCGATGTGCTCAAGTAATGAAAATAAATTTTATTGGTATAATGGATAGGGGATACATTAGGGCATAACAATATTTATGAATCAAGTCCACAAATAATCTAAATATCTGGGACACTTGAAATGCATTGAGAAATAAAAACATTGCTCGCAAAAGAAAACGGGAACAATAATTTGATTAAGCGGTGACTAGTTTGAGATTGTGTAATCATTGATCCATGATATTAAATTGGATATTATATGAGGTATTGAATTTGTCACGATATTACGCAACATGCGGGATATGTTGTTTCAATCTTTATGTAATTAGCAATAGTTCTCATATGATTGCCAGTAATTTCTATCACGGGATTACAAATTCATTTGGTGTTGTGTTTTAGTATTGAACATTATTAATTTATTTATTAGTTACAACTAATTCACTTTTTTTATAAGAATATTTTGTTATGCAAAAATAAAACTATATTTTGTAACTATGTGCACTATGATCCTGAGCTAGGTGACTATAAATTCAATTTCCATTATGTTAGTTCAAACACGATCATGCATATTTTAATGACTACAAACTTGTGCATTTAGCCTAAAACTAGGTCAAAAGAAAGGAAGTTAATGGACAAAGAAGAAGCTCAAGCATGAGCAAACTACGGCTTAAGGAGGCCAAGAAGAAGCTCCAACCTTAGGAGCTCAGGCTAAGAAGGTCGAAGGAGCTCAAGCTAAAAAAAAGGATCCCAGACTCAGGAAGAAGTCTAAGACCTTTTCTTTTCTTGAGCCATGCACGGTACTGTAACTGTCTTAGATTGCAAACTACATTAGGCATCAAGTATCGTGCATTTTTACCAGGAACCCTAGATTGATCGATCAGCCTTCCTACATTGATCGCTTAACCCCGACCGACCAGTAACCTTGAACGATCGATCAATTCTTGTTGTCAACTTACTTTGACTGATTGTGTCACCTTCAATTATTGATGGATCGTACATGATCTACCAATCCTTTATTTTCGATTGATCAAGTTTTGAACTCCAACAACTATTTATGATCGATCAACTTTTGATTCTGATCGATCAACTTGATCTTGATCGATCGTCAAAATATTTTGATCCATCAATTTATGTTTTAGGAAGATCTTTGAAGGGAGTTTCATTCCTGGCATGTACTCAATGGCTACTTTTTCGAAGTCAACAGTTATGGGTACTCTACACCTATAAATAGGACCACATACATCATTCTACATCACTTATTCACTTTATACTCTATGAGAGAAAATTCCAAGAGTTGTCTTATTTACGCGCTTCAATCCGACGGCTCAGTTTTATATGATCAAGTCTTACAAGCTCACTCCTCACTTCGTAAGATCATTCTAGTTTCCCTCAGAGTTCCATTGCATATTTATTATGATGATGAGGTTGTTAGTTTTTAAATTATCTGTAATACAATTGTAAGTTGTCCACGTAAAGAAAATATTGTAATACGATTCGGCTCCCATGTAAGTAGCTTAAGTTAGTGAAAGAGTCAGGTTGAAAGACCGAGTTAGGAGAGTATGGTTAAGGTCTTTACCCAGAAGTTAATACCATGTTGTTTTTGAGACTATCACTGCAGCGATCCAGGTCATACAGCAATAATAAATATCGGATTCATCGTCATAATGCACACATTTGATCCCTCTACCTTGAGTTTTCTCGTTACAGTTAACCAAAAATTAACTACCCTTAATAATTGATACGTTGTAAATATTTAACCTTGATTAATATGTATAAATAACATGTTTTTGTGTTGTACATATAGACCGATATTGTTTGTTATTTTACAATATAAAAACTCCCATGATTTTGGGAAGATGCGAGAGGGTGAGGTAGAGGTCGAGGGAGAAAGAGAGTGGACTGAAGTTCGTAGGCGGGTTCGCTCAAGGAAGGATGGAGGGCTTTTTCATCGTGGATCTCGACGTGGTGATCCTTCTAACACGGGTGTTAGGAATCCTTTCGGGCGAGGTTGCTTCCGTTGCGGCTCGATGAGTCATTGGGCGAGGCAATGCAGGGATGCCATTCGTTGCTTCAGGTGTTTGGGCTTCGCGCATCGGAGCAGGAACTGCAGAGGGAGAGGTCACTCGGAGCCTGTGGAGGTGGCTTCGGCAGGAGCATTTCACGTCCTGGTGGGAGAAGGAGGGGGCGGAGGAGCGCTGTTCAAGGGGTCTTCGGACGTTGGTTTCGTTTCGAGGGGAGGCTTCAAGGGAGACGTGACGGCGTTGTCATCTTGGAGGGTCCTGGCCAGGGGTTTGTCCGACGGAGAGGTAGAAGCGTTGCTGACTCTGACGCAATCGAGGAGGTCACTGCTCAAGTGGAGAAAGGTGCAGGCTGGCGATGGCTGCTTGACGCAGAGGAACCTGGATCTGATTAGAGTTAAAGGGATCCCGCTCTTATGGCGGAGCTTTCATCGGGTCCGTCAGCTGCTAACGGGCATTGCGGAAGTAAAAGGTTTGGCTGCGTCTGGATTACTGCCGGGGGAGAATGGGGACCCGTTGGTCTGGGTGCATCATCTTCACCCTCGGATGCTCGGCTGGTGGACGACGAGTATGGGTGGGCGACAGGTGCAGATGGAAATCTCGTCGGCGGAGTCGGTCGTGGTAGGGGCCGCGTTTCGGGAGCGGCAAGGTGACGTTCCACCGGGGAGGGCGCGCGAGACGGTTCGTCTTCCGCGAATCACGGGGACTGTTTCAACAAGGTCCGCTAATAACTCCGAGCTTTTTGGATTTCCAACGGCAATTAATCAAAAGGTGGAGAAACGTGTGGTTTTTGAAATTGACGGTGGCCTTAAATCTCCAAAGGTGATTTCCAGTAACGTTTGCCATGCTGGCATTTCATGTGGTCCCCTTGATTCGGGGAAATCATCCAAGGAGGTCCAGCCTGGCGGTTCGATTGTGAATAACAGCGTCATTTGTCGCGGAGGGGAAAGGCCCCTTTTTGGTGGGGTTTCATGCTCGGGTCCCGGTCAAGATATTTCTGTGGTTGCAGAGCCAGAGCCTACAGGGGGATATTCTCATGGGAGGGAGGGCACTCGACAGGCGGATCCGCGCCCGTCAACTTCAGGCAATGGGGTTGCAGTCCATGTGGCCACTTTCCAGGGAGGTTCGGGATCCGCATCTCAGGACGTAGGGGAGGTTTCCGAAGGGGTGCTGAAGCGAGGAGGAGAAAGGGCGGAAGCCGCATGCTGTGATTTGGTGGTGGACCTCGGGCTTGACGATGGGGCAGATGGTGGTCTGGTTCCGACGCCTGACCCAGCGCGCTTGTCAGGGCATCATGTGGGCAGCGGCACGAGGACTGCAGGGTTAGCTGTGGTGCTAAGCGCTAGCACGAGTAAGGTTGAGAGGAGGGTTGCTGGACTGGGGACGTTTGACCAGTCGCCGGGAGGGGGAGAGAAGGGAGGTTGTGGTCCAGTAGGTGGTGGCGTACCCGGTGGAGGGGGAGGGAGTTGTCGTGAGGGGAGGGGGGATGCTGTGCAACAGTATGGTGGGAAGAGCTTGGTTGAAGATCACCTCGGTTTGGAAGGGGATGGGGAGGTGGAGTGTTCGACGAGGTCGGGGAAGAAGGTGCAGGGGACTGGGGAGGTAGTGTTGGGAGATGCGGGTGGGCGGGTGGGTTGGTGTTTTGAGAGAAAGCCTCGTGGGTGGAGGAGGAAGGAGAAGAGGAAGTTGTTGGTGGGGACAGAGATGAGCCCGGGAGTTTCTGAAGGAGGTTGCATTGTTGCGGGTATCGAAGGACCATCGTCGCCTATTGGAAGACCAAGTTTCTTCAGTCTACTTGATAGGCGTTTCGCGGAAAGTTTGGGTGTGGTTCCACCGCGAGGGAAGGCCAGAGAAGTTTATAAATGAAGGTGGTCTCTTGGAATGTGAGGGGTTTGGGTCGTCCCGAAAAACGACTACGAGTCAGGAAATTAATAGAAGATGCTCATGCGGATATTGTGCTCTTGCAAGAGACGAAGGTCTCAAGGGCTGGGGGCGAGGCGTGGCGTGATCTTGGTGGTGGCACTTCTTTTGGATTTGCTGAGGTTGAGGCTCAGGGAGCGGCAGGAGGGCTCCTAACCGGTTGGAGATGTTCCGACTTTGAGAAGATGGGGGAGAGTAGATCTGTGTTCTCTTTATCTGTGTGCCTTAAGAGAAGAGTGGATAATGTCTTTTTCACAGTGACAAATGTGTATGGGCCTACATGTCCAGCGGCAGGCTCCTTAGCGGCAGATCTCTCGGAGGTGGGAGCACATAGGGAGGAGGGCATTTGGCTCATTGGTGGTGATATGAATGTCACCTTGATGGCTGATGACAGACCTTCGAGGGGTGGTGGACGTGATGCTGGTTCGGAGGCTTTCAGGACTCAGGTGCTTGATTTGGGGCTCACTGTTATTGATGCAGCGGGATGTGCTTACACATGGAGGAACACAAGGTCGAGATCGAGGTTGGATAGATTTCTTCTATCATCCGAGGGAGTGGAATTTTTCCCTCTCTCTCGGGCGTGGGCGCTACCTCGGGCACACTCTGACCATACACCAATCTTATGGTCTTCGGAGGAGCAGATGCGACCCAGATCCGTTTTCCGATTTGAGAAAGCTTGGTTGATGGAGGAAGGGTTCAAGGATGAGGTGATTACACAGTGGAGGGGTTGGCAGGTGGAGGGGTCGGCAGTCAGGCGTTTGGCTTCCAAATTGGTGCTGCTAAGGATTTTTTTACTCGATTTCAACCGTAGAGTGAGGACGCAAAGAAGGGAGCGAAGGCGTGTGGCTCAGGATGGTGTTGTCCGTTTGGATGGGCTGGACGATGAGAGGGGTCTGGATCAGGTTGAGGTGCTTGAGCGGGCAAGGCTCCTAGAAGATCTTCTGTTGGAGGACAGGAAGGAAGAAGTGGAGTGGAGGCAGAGATCCAGACAGAAGTGGTTGCGCGAAGGTGACGCAAACACTAGATTTTTCCATTCGATGGCCTCTGGCAGAAGAAGGAGGAATTTTATTCATAGCCTGGAGGTGGGTGGTGTTAGAGTCGTGGGTGACGCTATGTTGGGGCGGGTCCTCAGGGACCATTTCGTAGAGAGGTCGAGGAGAAGGGCGGGCGACGGTTGGGGGTGGCGTGGAGCAGGTGTTGAATCGTTGTCAGAAGAGCAGGCATCCGGACTTGAGGCGCCTTTTACGGTGGAGGAAGTCAAAAGCGCAGTGTGGGGATTGAATGCGGACGGGGCACCCGGTCCTGACGGTTTTCCAGTCTTTTTTTACAGAGAATTTTGGGACATGTTGAGTGAAGAGGTTATGGCAGTAATCAATGAATTCAGAGACAGCAATAGGGGATTCGAGAAGATTAACAGGGCGATGCTCTTTCTCCTTCCGAAAAAGGATAACCCGATACGGGTGGAGGATTATAGGCCGATTGCATTGTCTAACGCAATATATTTGATTATTGCAAAGGTGTTGGCGAACAGACTTAGGCAGGTGCTTGAGGGTGTAATTCTTCAGAACCAGACAGCTTTTATCCCAGGCAGACAGATGGCGGACGGACTAGTTATGGCATCTGAGATTTGCCTCCAATGGCGTAGGGAAAATGTAAAGGGTTTGATTTGGAAGATTGACTTCGAAAAGGCATATGACTGCGTGGATTGGAGCTTCTTGTGGGAGTCACTTCGGCGGCGCGGATTCAGTGACCTATGGATAGCATGGATGAAGAGGTGTGTCACTACCTCCTCCTACTCAATTCTTGTGAATGGGAGACCGGAAGGTGGATTTTTTCAGCCTCAAAGGGGTGTACGACAGGGTTGCCCATTAGCACCCATGCTTTTTGTCTTGGTGGCGGACGCCTTAGCGGTAATGTTCAAGAGAGCGGTCATCGATGGGTGGTGTGAAGGTTTCCGTATGGGGTCCATCTCTATTCCTCTTCTACAATATGCAGATGATACCGTGATTTTTATGGGTGGTACAGAAGATATGCACAGAAGGACGAAGCAACTGGTAGAAATTTTTAGCAGCATTTCGGGTCTCAAGATCAATAGAGAGAAGTCTGTAGTGATCCAATTCGGTTTCGATGAGGAAGAGAGTAGATCAAGGGCTGTTCTTTTGGGATGCCCTCTTGGAGAGTTACCAATTACCTATCTTGGGCTACCTTTAGTGGCCGGGAGGCTCAGGAAAACAGAATGGGATATGGTCCTAAGGCGTTTTGAGGAGAGACTCGCAGGATGGAAGGCGGTCACTCCTTCTAAAGGAGGGAAGCTGATTCTTCTGAAACATGTGCTGTCAGCAATTCCTATTTTTTTCTTTTCGACCCGGTTGATGCCGGCTGGTGTAAGAAAGAAGATAGAGGTAATGATGAGAAGATTCTTCTGGTCAGATGGAAAACAACAAAGAACAGGCGCACATCTGGTAGGATGGGAGGATCTCACACGACAAAAAAGCGAAGGAGGACTTGGAATTAGGGATGTGTCTTATATGAATAAAGCGCTTGTGGCTAAATGGTTGGTGCAGATTTGGGGCAACTCAGATAGGTTGGCAATTCAGCTTCTACGAAAGATTTATGGTGTCAACGGCTCCCTGGAGGCTGGTAGAGTGAGATTTGAGTCTTCCCTTTGGAGTGGGATCCGTGATATTTTGCCACAGCTGAGGGCGAATTTGATGCCAAGATTGGGGTCCGGGGCAATCTTTCGGTTTTGGTTGGACAACTGGACAGGTGATGGAGTTTTGTGTAATAGATTCACAAGACTCTTTGCTTGGGCGGCAAACAGAGGGTGTTCAGTGGCTGAGGTTGGAGTGTCTGGGTCGTGGGTTCCTCAATTCCAGCATGATCTTTCTGGACGTAGAAGAGAGGAGTTAGGAAGAATGCTATCTGAGCTGCCCTCTCCTGATTGCATCTCGCAGGGTAGGGATCATTTTGCATGGGAGGAGGAGAAATTCTCGGTGAAGAAGGCATACTCGGTGTTTAGAGGGAGAAGTGAAGAGTTGGAGACTGAGTTGAAGCAGGATATGAAGATTATCTGGGCAAGTAGGATTCCTTGTAGAGTGAAGATTTTTCTGTGGTGCTTCAGAAGGGGAAGGATTTGGGATAAAGCAAGAAGAGGAAGATTGTTTGGCATTCCAGATACCCATTGTGATAGATGCAGTGCACAGACGGAGGATGCTGAACATTTGTTCTTTACATGTCCTGCATCAGATCAAGTCTGGAAGGAAATAGGTGCGACATGGTTAATGCATGGTGGTACGACTGATTTCTGGAGATCGATTAGGTCAGTGGGGATGAACTCGACGGATGACGTTTCTTTGCCTTTTGCAGCTCTTTGGGCCATCTGGGGGGGAAGAAATGACCTCATTTTTAATAATCAGAGGTTTTATTCTGAAAATGTAATCACTTCATGTCTTTCCTTTTATCGTTTTTGGTCCACAAGGTAATGTATTTCTCTTAATTTTTATAAATAAAGTTTTCTAGCGGTGAATCCCAACTCGGGATTTCACCCTCTTTCCTCTCAAAAAAAAATATAAAAACTCCCATGGAAATAACTTAACATCGTATACATTGATATATATAGTGATAATTATTAAAAGAGGTTAATGTGGCTGCCCCCTGGGGGAAGCCAACATGGCTGCCCCCGCGTCATTTTCGACGCTTTTTTTATTTTTTTTCAAAAAATGTCACCATGTATATTCATCCCTATATCCCTCCTACATGCCATTCGAATTTCGTCGGAAACAGAGACTCCTACGGCCTCCATCCAGACAATCATTTTTTAACGGTAACAAGATTTTTTAAATCGACACCATCTCGATGGAGGTCGTAGGAGTCTCTGTTTCTGACGAAATTCGAATGGCATGTAGGAGGGATATAGGGATGAATTTACATGGTTTTATTTTTCAAAAAAAATAAAAAAAACGTCGGAAATAGGGGGCGGGGCAGCCATGTTGGCTGCCCCCAGGGGGCAGCCTCATTAAATCCTTATTAAAAATACCAAAAAAATAATAAAAGAATAAAAATAAGTTTCTTATACCTAGAAAACACTTGCAAAAACATTATATATGTGTATGATGTAATCTCACCTTGAGATCTACATGAACGTTGTTGATTATTTCATATCATTTTTCCATTTGAAGCCTTTAGCTATTTTTAATATAATTAACATTATTTCCCTTATTTTTCTTAACTCTGATCGGGTAAAAAATGAAAGTGCACAAATCCAGGGTAAAAAATGAAAGTGCACAAATCCACATGTTAAGATGTGAATTTTAGTCTTTTAGATGTCGGTGTAAAAGCACACGCTTCTCCATATTTTTTAGATAAAGTAAACAATGAGCAAGCAAAATAACTTCTAAAGTCTATAGCAACATGTCCAATGGTTGAACATAGGGATACGACGAAAATAACACAAATTTTGGAAAGAGATCAACCTGAAATTTTGACAAACATGCAAGATATTTTTCTCATCATTTTTCTTTTTTTTATACAGCTCAAAAAGCAATGATATAATCACTGATAAGTTTAAATACTTTCAGGATCTTGTAGGATATTCGGTGAATTTTCTGGGGGTTTTGACTATTTCAATGAATTACAAAAGTTGTAGGGGTAAAATATAATTTTCTGAAAAGCCAAGAGCATGGATTTAAATAAAAAACAAATTTCAGTGACTGAATTGCAATTAAGAAATTGCCAGACATAAGTGAAATTGACTGTATGAAAAATGCTTAATGGATAAATTGTTAAGAAAAAAACTTCAAGAAATTGCAAAAAAGTCCCTGAAGGACTAAATTATAATTAAACAGATTTTTAGTAACATTATTGCAAATGTCACATAATAAAATATGTGAAATTGAAAAAATTATAGGGTATAAATAAAAGTTTCACAAAATATCATTTAGGTCCAACTTGAATAAAAATACAGAAAATAAACAAATTTAAAAAGAGGCCATTAGTCTCCAAGACCAAGGGCATGACTGCTCTCGGTCGTGCCCGACCTTAGCTATGGAGCACAAGGCTGTGGAGTGGTGGTGAGGTGTGTGGCGGGGCTCGATGGAGTGGTAGCAAGGCTCATTGATGGAGATGGGTCTCTAGGGATGGGTTATTCTTTTATTGAGATATGTTCCTGCCTTTGGTCGTCCTCCACCCTATATATAATCGACGAGGGAGAGGAGGTGCAGCTTCTAGCGGAAGGGGAGGCATCCACTGTTGCTATGAGGGAGAAGGAGAAGAGGCGTGCAAGTGGGGAATAGGAGAGGGCTCCTAAGAAGGAGTTCGGCTGGAGGAAGAAGGTGGCTGACGTCAGCCCCCCTTTGTGTTGACGTCAACCCCCCTTTGTGTTGACGTCATCCCCTGGGTGCTGATGTCAGCGCCTCTAATTTTATTTATTTTTTTTGAAATGTTGATGTCAACATGATCTCATCTATTTTATAGATTATCTTCTTTCTTCTTTTTTGGAATGTGAATAGGGAAGAGGATTGGAGGGCCTTCTTGGGACTCTTCTAAAGTGGACCTGAAAAAAGAAGAAGAAATATTGTTAGAACTTTAATGTTAGCTTGGAGCTCATATTTATAGAAAAATTAACTATTCATTACTTTTTTCTTTTTATATTTATTTTGAAGAGAAATGTTTTGTAACTTTTACATGGTTTTAAATGCAATGCACATGAATTTTATGAAATAAATTTTATGCATTAAATCAAGAAAAATTACAGTGATTACACATGATTTTTGTTCAAAAAAGGTATACAGATATGGTAAATTGCCGATTCATCAAGCCACGTGGCCCGATCTCCTTTAGCCACATGTCGGTTCTTCGTATTCTCTCGCCCATGTCATGAGCCATATGATCATCTGATCAGACGATGGAGATCATCCCACTCACGCACTTTCGATAGCCGTATGATCGACTTGATCATATGGATCTCCACCATTCCGTCGCACCTAATTATCGATTGTTGGATCGTCTCCACCATTCCGTCGCACCTAATTATCGATTGTTGGATCGCCTGATCCAACGGTGCCCGGGCATCGTCTACCTCAAATCACTCCTAGAAGAGCAACGCGATCTTTCGCCTTCACCCCCGTCTCCGTTAACAACCCGACGACTTACGTGCTGCAACCGACTGATCTCAATTCCATCTTGCTCCTTGTTCACCGCTCTTCTTCACCAGATCTCCATTAGCCCCTCTATTCCTTGCGTGCTCTCCTTATTAGCAGTTGAAACTTCTCCCTCAACCATCGTAAACCACCACCCCACTTATGAACAAAACCCATCTTCAACAACAGTTGTCGATCATCCGTCATTTGTGAGAGAACACCTTCGAGCCTCGTATGCCTTGAGTGATAGAGAGAGTGAGTGACTGAAAGCAAAGATCGAGTGTTGTTCCCTGGTGATATCCACGTCCTTCATTGTGTTGCATGCCATTGACTGGTGATGCACGAGCTTCCTCGCGTAACTGCCGAGGTCAAGCGACAATCAGAGTGTCTTTTGCTCCAACTCATGCTCGCATTCTTCCCTTTTTCATCTTCATCATCTTCCTCCGTCACTCAGGTAAATTCTTTATCTTTGTTTCTTTGTCTTTTCTTCTAATTTCCTAAATAGATTCACACTCCATTTCCTTTGATTGAACACCCTCACACCATCACGACACTTCCATCATCCTCGCGTATCGGTCATCCTTCGTAGTCTCCCTTCATATCGCCTTGACTTTTTTCGATCCATCTTCTTCGTCTATTAGACAAAGGCTCGCCTTAGGGCTTAATCTTCATCTCATCTCCAACAACTCTGGACCACTCCAGTCACCCCCATTCCCCTCCCAGTAGCCCTGGCTTTTTATCTAACGTCTACATGTTACATATTATCTCCATTGGCCGGAGTTCGATTGGAGCTTGAAAAAAAACTCATACGCCTCCGATGAGCTAGCATCGATAGAGCCCTTCAGCCACGTACGCGTCATCCTTGAACCACGAGCTTCACCGTTGGACCTTTGCAAAGGTCCACGGAGAGTTAGCACTTTCAGAGTCTTGTAGGGGGAGGTCTATTGTTCTAGCCAAAACCCCACCGTATCACAGACATGCAAGGAAAAGAGGGACGAGCATCGTCCTTCAGCATTGTTGGATCTCTTAGATCCGACAGTCCCGATCCCGTTCCAAATCGTTGTGTTGACATGAGGCTTAGGTTCATTTTAGCCTTGAGCATTGGGATCACCTAGCTGCCGTTGAGGCTCCAAAACCTTCCACATGGCCCAAGCCATGCTTCGTCCGCCTCAAAGCAGCCTCGCATCCGAGCCTTCCTCCGGACCTAGCTGAATTTGCTCAGCCTCATGTGGTCAGAATTTTCGTGCTTCGCACCCTACGTTTCTTTGGAAGTACTGATAAGTCTATGCCAACTCGTTAAATTGCAAGACACACTGAGTGATTTTGTTTATTTCATTTAAGTTCCTTTTGGGGCCTTTTTGTAGTATTTGTTTTTAATTGTAGATTTATTGCAATTGCGCCCCTAACTTCATGATTTGAATAACTTGAGAACTGTACATGCAAATATTATGAAATTGGTATCATCTGATAGGTCTTCGAATGCTCTTAAACATGGTATAATTCATTATTTGATTTGCTCGATCTATGATGAATTATCATTTAAAGAGACGTAAAGACTTTTAAACCTTCATTAAATAGTACAATTTACATGGTAACTTCAATTCTTGATCAATTTACACCCTCATTCATTTTGGATCATTAGAATATAATTAGTATCAATTTCAAATCATTATTTTCTGACTTGAATTTTCTTAGGGTGCCATTTTGTAATTGATCACATTGAGTTCTTAATTAAATGATGAATTGATTGAAATTCGTAAATTAGAGCTTCTTGATTGGCATTAATTTGGCTAATCGCATGATCAAGTGATTTATATTTGATTCATAGTTTGTTTGGGAGCATAGTTGTGTATTATTTTGTGTGTTTATCTTATTGGTATTGTATTGCATTAGCACTCTCATTTTCACTGTGTTGCATATAAACTTGTATAAAAACCAATTAAAAATAATGCATACATTCTGTCGTGTCGCGTAGCTTGACCTTGGTAGTACTTTAGATTACTTCAATCGAATATTTAACACCTAAATGAATCGAGCTAATTCGCTTGTCCCTGAGTTCGAGCAGGACATACCTAGGAAATTTAGTCGAGCCACTCCCTACGGAGATCCTACTCGATTCTGATAGATCTTTTAGCGATCGTATTAAAATGGACCGAAATTAGATTAATCGTTGAACGCATCATCAAATGACGTTGTTGTTGGGGATACAACTGCACTAGTTGATTTATTTATGTTTAAATACTCCATTCAGTGATTTTTAGTGACATTTATGTTGTCATTTTTGTTGTTTTGTTCAAGTTGATTTCACATTGTGTTGATTTGTTATTTATTTTATTCTTTGTGCTGTCTCTTCAGCTAGCTTATTTATCCCTTTAAGTTGATCTAATCATCTTGTTATTTGTGGCAGGACCAGCGGAGCCGTCGATATTCTAGGTGAGCGAAGGTGACGAGCTTGGATCTCAAGCCGAGGAGTCCGCAACAACTATATTTTAGTAGAGATAGAGATAGATAGCTAGTCGGCTTTATTTAGTTGTTTATTTTTTTTGAACTTATTTGTTGTAATAATTTGTAATAATTATTTGCCTATTTACAGGGATTCTCAATCGAGAATTCACGTTTGTACGAAGGTGTTTAGTTATTCTTTTTGTGGTGTATCGAGGACCCGATAGGACTCGACTACAGTGTTCGCAATTAAGAACATGCACACGATTAGCTTTAGGTCAAATATTGCTTGTGTCCCCGTAATTATAGGATGCACTTTCATCTCAGATATTCACTAATAAAGAACCTGGCACATTCCCCTAGCTTCAAATTAATTGATTTCTGTACCCGCTAACAGAACTCGTGTTTTAGGGTGTGATTGTTCTCGTTTGCATACATCTATTGTAATCTCTCAATACACTATTGCATCACACATGCTGTGTGAAATGATCCACTATAAATATTCCTTAATCGTGCATTCACCATAGTTTTATCGTTGCATTCCCGTTCTCTCGATCTTTCTCTCTTGATTTATCACATAATCATAAAAAAGAAACAGGGACTGTTCGTTAGGTGGTATTCATGATGTGCTCGCTTTAAAATCAAGTGGTAACCTAAGCCCTAAAATCAGGACTCTTAAGCATATCGCGAGAAAAATAACTTGGAATAAAAACTACCTCGTACTACGGGTAGTAAAACCCTCACTGACCACAAGTACTTACCTTCGGATAAAGTGAGTGGGAATGGATCCTTAAGCATTGTAGCCCAAAATCTTGTACTTCCGTCCTAATTCTCCATGATCAACCTTCACGGATTTGGGAGCTGCAAGTGGTTGCCTCTGACCTTAGAGACGTTTTGGTTGTGTAAAACATTATCATCTCTTTAGGGGCGTGTTATTGAACCCGTAGATCGGGAAGATCACCTCTTTGATTGAGAGCCTTTAGGATCACCAACGGATGTTAGGAGACTCCACGTGCTTAATGTATTTATAGTTTGCAATATCACTAACTAAATTTCCCAAGATAATTCGGTTGAAATCTTATGACCTTCACGTACAAAGTACATTAAAGATTTTGTGTTTGATTTAAAGTATTTGTGTTTGATTTGTATGTGTTAACTCCAACGCATTTAAATGCATCATAGTACTATCATCTCTTGATTCATCGTGCTCATACTTACCTCTTGAAATCAAATATGAATAGTTGGTGGGAAATTTGTTCAAACTTTGCGAACCTCTCATTGAACTCCCTTAATATTACGTATTCTTAGGTCCATGATACCTCACTTCCTGGACCTCCCTGGACTAATGACCCACTTGAGTTCAGGTTCGCTCACCAGGGGGACGGTTACACGCCTATCAACCCCTTTCTCTCTTTCCTTCTCATCGAGGAAGACCTTTGCCTCTGTGAGTTCGATTTGATTTCAACATCTTCATCTAACCTAAACCCGTTTTCCAGTGAAGGAATCCTATAAGATTCATATACGACGCCTACAAAGAAACATAATGATGAGGAGGAATGCGAGGACCTACTTCAGATGATACTAGCTAAGTTGGCAGCATTTGAGCAATAGAATGCTCTATTTAGAGCTTAGATAAGTCATACTTAATATAGGTACAGACGTGCCAATGGATGGGGTCTAGAATCGGGGGAAGTATAGAGTACATAATTGGTGGAGTCAAGTCCAATTTAGTCAACTTAATGTGGATAAAGTTGTATTTCTTGACATTGTTGCCAAAGTACAATAGAATTGCCCTTGAAGAACCATATGCATCCTTAGAGACTTTGAGTTGGTTTGTGATAACCTTAAGCATATTAAGATTAGTCAGGACTACATAAGGCTCAAAGTCCTACCATTTACCTTAGGAGATAAAGTGGACTAATGGTTGGATAACCGAGGGTAGTTGTAACTACCTACAACCAATTCAAGGACTTGTTTTTAAATACGTTATGTCCTTTGAGTAGAACTAATCGGATGAGGACACAAGTCACGAGTTTCTCTCAGTTGCCAAACGAGCCATTTTGTGATATTTAGGAGATATTAAGGACATCATACAAAAGTGTCCATGTCAAGGTATGGAGAATACTGTTCTGGTCCAGGCATTGTACAACAATCTCAACCCTGAAATGCATGGTTTAGTGAGCAATGCCTGTGGAGGCAGCTATACTTCACGTGGAGTGGATATTTTTTGGCAAGTATTCGAGCAGATGGTTGAGACAAGCCTCTCATAAATAACCACTAGGGCTTACAACGAGTTACCTCTCTCACTCGTATCTAAGGAGAGGGGAAATAAGGTAGTAGTTTATCTAGATGAGGAGTTGATTCCTATCATGGCAGTCATCATCGATAAGTTCACACTGGTCGAACGTATAAATGAGAGAATGGATGATCTTGGAAGTTTAACTAGTTGTCGAAGCGTATGGATGACCCAGCTGAGAATGTATCTACGATTAAGATACATGCCGTGTCTGCATCTGCTGCTCCTATTTACCGAGTATACCATGTTCATAAGTAGTCAATGTCAGGGCCACCCCGGCCATGGGAAGAGGACCAATCATTTACCCAACCTTGCCAACAACAACCATCAGCCGAGACAATCTTGGATGAGCCTCCTAAGGTGTGGGAAGTGAATTGTGTGTAGTACACACATGTGATGAACCACACTTTCACTCTAATAGTGTGGAATTGTCGTAGTACATGAGGTGAAAATGGTCTATCAAAGAACCACTATTCTGAATAGGTGGATAATTTATGTTTGGTAAGTGTACCAAGGTCGAACATAGGGACACGAGCGACATAATATGATTAATCAGACTCTAATACCTACATTAAGTGATTATTGATCTCCCTTGGTCAACGACGCAAGACAATGCATAGAAAATTGTGGAACATGATGAATAAATAGAATACAGTTTTAGTTGATTTTATGCAATTTAAATGAGAGACAACGTATAAACGAATGCCATGAAATGCAAAACAATATAAGATGTGCGGTTATACTCCTCAAATAATAAAATAATTAAGCCATAGATGTTTAAAGATTTTCATTAACATTTGAAGTAAGTATCACAGTCCTGATATCAATTAATGATATTTGACTAAGCAATCTATTGACACTTCACATTTCTAATTAATCACATTAATCTAAGTGTTAAAATAAGAAATAAATAATATCATTAGATAGATAATCAAACACGCATCAATATAATTTTGAAATAACTGAAAATGGAATTTGTATGCTCAAGTTATGAAAGAAAAGGTATAGGGCATAAATGCAAAGAAAAACATAGTAAAATATTTACAAAATATCACAAACAGGCCTTGAGGGCATTTTTGCAATATTTGAAAAGCTAATGGGGGTCCTATACAAATTTCTCAAGCACCCCACATGTGGCACACATGCCTTGGACATATTTGTAATTTTAAGAAATTGGAAGGGTCCTTATGTAATTAACCCAGGTGCGCCACGTAAGGCACGTGTGCCCAGAACCTGAATGTGAATCGGAGAACCACAGGAGCTTCAGCTGCAAAACTCCTCGCTTGCACGTGCCAAACACGTGTGCATAGGCTCGGAGCTAGGGATGGTTGGGTGCAGGTGACCCAAGTGCTTCGGGACATGCCTCGGTTCCACCGAGGCTCAAGTCTTGGCACGGAGGCTCGTAACACTTGTGGACCGTCTGTGTGATCTAGACGATCGAACGGTATCTGCTCCTCATCGGAACTTCATCTCTTCCTTGCGCATTTGCATTGAAACGAAGCTCCAACGACGACCTCTTGTCTCCTCCACTGATTTATGGCTGCTCTGGAGCTCCAATCACCTCTGCGATAACATTACAAAAGAGATGGAGCATTGAGGAAGTACCCGATGTGCCTGGATTGAAGAAATCGTGGGTCTCCACTAGAGCTAGTGCTCTAGAAAAAGCTTGTTCAAATGCTCCGACCATTGAAGGATAGGACCTGCAAAATGGTTAGAAATAGCCAAGCTGGGGCGGGTGTGTGAGTTGAGTGAAGTGGGGATCTGTAGGGGGCGTTAAACATGGAGGTCTGATGGGTCCTCCGCCATGGCGGTGGAGGAAAGGGTCGAAGTGGTTAGGAGTGTAGGAGAAGATAGTGGGTGATCAAGATCTCTGGCACAAATGAGGGTGTCCGACGAAGGTGGATGAATGCTCAATTGAAGGTGGTATGGCATGTGTGTGCCTAATTAAATCAGAGAAAATGCGGAGGAAGGTTTGGGGACATTACCGGGAGATCGACTTATGCCGTTAGAGGTGGAGGCATTGGCCTAGACTGAGCTCCAAGATCAGATCTGATTTTTGTTCGACCTTGTTGGCCGAGCCAAGGGGCTCGAGCATCTACCTAGAAGGTACTGTAGCATGGCCAACAACCATGAGCCTCACATGCGAGAAAGGGCCATTGTTGCACATCAACTCCCTCCTCTTTTGTCACGAAAGGAGGATGGCTAAGCTCTCA
This sequence comes from Ottelia alismoides, assembly GCA_037367405.1. NCBI lineage: Eukaryota > Viridiplantae > Streptophyta > Magnoliopsida > Alismatales > Hydrocharitaceae > Ottelia > Ottelia alismoides. The sequence continues at coordinate 153,346 of JAZKJV010004464.1, read as the reverse complement.
CACATGGAATGGTGGACATGAGAGACCAGAGAAGGAGTTTGAGGTTTTGAAGGAGGGCTTGATGGCTGCAAGAAGTGATGGAGGCATTTGTAACCATCGAGTAACTCGAACGACGAGGGTTGATATGGTAATTTAGGGCTTAGGCGTGAGAGAGGAGTGAATGATCGGCGTCTGGGGGTGGTCAGCGATGGAAACAGGAGCATTGAATGAGCGGGATAATTGGGATACAGAGGTGGTGTGACGAGTTGATTATGGGCAAGAAGGTGTTACAAGAGGTAGATGAAGGTCAGGGATCGTTGGATCGGGTGATCCAATGGTCCAAGAGAAGGCGGGAAGGAGCAGACGCGACTGGATCTGAGATCAGATCAAATGGTGAGGGCATGAGCGGGAGTGGACAGCTGTGATGGAATTGATCAAACCTTATCAATGGCCGGGGACTAGGGCAGGTGTTAGTGAAGAGCTGAGCCACACGAGCTATCAAGATAGAGCACCATGGCCCAATAGGAAAATTTTAAAAAAATAAGGAAAACAAAAGGAAAACAAAATAATATAATTAGAGACAGAGTCAGAGAAAGTGATCAACATGAAAGTTGTAAATACGAGGATATCTACGAGTTTTATGTTGATTAAAAGGTCAAAATCAGATATATGTACATACCTATATTTTTATAAGTATTTTTAATGAAACTAAAACTCCTCTTTTAAATTCTTTTGTTATTTTTTTATTTTTAATTTTTATTTAATGTCAAAACAAATATATACAATATTTTCTATGAGATTTCAAATATACAGGAAAACATGAAACACATAAAATTAGTGCACAATAAAAAATTATTTATATACATTAATTAGGATTAACTGTATACATTGGATAGTTTATTAATATTTGTTAATTAATGTTATATCTTACTTAATAGTTCAAGCAAGGATAAGAATAAATAATAAATAATATGATAAATCACATATTTATCACCGTCCTATACTTAAACCATGCTCGTCCTCAAGCAAAATAAAGAATGATGAAGTCATATTAATCATTGATTGTGCATGTGATCAAGACTTGACTCATTGAGAGTCAAGTCGAAATGTCGCTAAAAGTCCTAGTCCAAGAGACTCTCCTAAGAACCCAATCCTCGACATTAGGGAATAAATCATTTATTTCATTCAATCCACTGTTTCATTAGCTGTCAGACTTGAAAGAGAAGATGAAAGACCAATTGATGGAGGGCATAGATTAGTGTCTTTTCTTCTCTCCCTCTCATTGGGAGAAGGATCCTCTTGAGTACCTTATTAACACACCACGTGCATATTTTTGGTTATTAATCAGTGTGTCAGTCAAGAAAGTGCTGAGTCATCTGCACTTGTTTTCCTGGGAATGCACCAGGGGTCTATCTCTTTTGAGTATCTAAGATACCTTCAACACCCAGAATTGTATCACCATATGGTGCAGATCCCTCTTTGGGTGCTAGCCTAACTCAAAAAAGCCCTAAAATGTTGGTCGAAGTGGACACTTTGAAAGGCTGGATGCGCTCGCCTTTGGTGGATGCTCTTTGGATTGACTTCTGAAGTGCAAGAGCTTTTCTCTCTCTTTTTCTATCATTTTTTCACTAGCTCCACTACTTTTACCAAGTCGGCATACCTTGATCAACAATTTTTAGATATCATCACACCATGGCACTTAGGTAGTTATCAAGAGATGAGTACAAGAACCATGTTCTCATACCGACTTAAGATGCTGGCACTCATATTTCATGAAGCCTTCATCGATTTAATCCCATCCTCGAGCATCATTAAAACGGGTCCATACTCATATTCGGATATTCCTCATCCCAGTTCCTTAAATGAAATCTCAACTCATCTCATCATGAATGCAGTCGTGCATGTGAGGGGTGGGTTATATTATTTAAGGTGGAGATTAAGTATGCAATATAGCACACCCATCTTTAAACCAGGGAAGTGTGAATAATTCAGTCTCAAACTCTGATGACTAAGGTTTGTTAACTCTGAATCCTAAGACCTCGTAAATCAAAATCTATTTATTCTTCAAGTCTTGAGTGATCGTGAAAGTGTCGGGGATTATAAAAACTTATTTGGTTAGTGTTTTTTACAATTTTTGACTTTTTTTTCAATTTTTCATGTTTTTGAAAAAGGTTAGGTTTATTTATAACACGTAGTTAGTCACATTTACACCTTTAATTTTGGAAAGATTTTCAAAAATTATGTTACGAATCATATCACATAATATAATTTTTCAAAATATTTTATAGATGATTTAAAAAAAGTAAAATCTCCATTTTTTAAAATATGGACCATGAGAGCATGGCCCATACTAAGCATGGGGGGTGCATCACATTTCATGCATGTCTCTTATAACATTTTTTAAAATTCCATTTCAATTCATGCATTCTTTTACATTGCTTTTGTTTTTTTAAAAAAAACAAAAGAATATTTTTATTGCATTATTTTTTCAAAAAATAATACTTTTAAAAAACAAACTTTGCATCATTTATGCATTTATTACAAAATGCAAAAACATTTGAATATTCCACAAATCTCATAAAATTTTCAAAAAAACTTTTTTAAACAATCATATAATTTTTTCAAAAATAAAAAAAAATATCTCCTAGATTTATCCTCACTTTTGAGGAGTTTTTACAAATTTTGAACTTGGATCAAGAAGACCTTAATCAACTTAATTTCATATGACTTCGTTAGATTTAAGAATTATGTTTCTTCATGTCTATTTTAGACTTAATCCCTTGAGCTCCACTAATTTTATGCAGTAATCACAAGTTATGTCTAAATAGATCATCTTGATAGTTGTATTGCTCTTTTACTCTTGATTGATTTTTGAACAAACCGCACCTTACATCTTAGTTCAATTTAATTTTCTTGTACAAGAGATTGTTTCAATCATTTGCAATTGAAGGGAGTGACTTTGAATCTTGGGTAAAGCAAAAATTTAGAGATCTGAGTTCAGGAACCACTTATTCTCTATAAGTCCGGGTTGTCAGCAAACTTACCTTGTACATGTATCTGAAAGCCACATTTTATACAAGTACATTCTTGTGCCACCAAATCCTATCAAAAAGAAGGTACAATAAGGGATGCCTATTCAAAAAATGCAAAATGCAAAGCAAAGGGCTATCAAAGAAAAATCTACCCAAATAACACAGCTCTACCGAAAAAGCCAAGTAGCAGCCCAACATGGCTACTAGTTTAAAAGAGGCCCAGGGTTATGCTCTGCAAAAAAGGAAAAGATGAGAGCAAAGGACCAAAGCGGTCTCCGGAAAACCCTGAAAAATCCAAGTTCTCTACAAATCACACCCGTATTCTTTTCCTGGTAGGTTCAAGTGAAATTAGAATAAGCCTATACTTATAAAGACTAGAGGCTTTATATTTTGTGAATCTCCCGATACATTGCTTACGATAGTATGGTATACTTGTCTCGTAAATTGGGAAGTGATATAACCTTCACACACAGCTCAGAATCAACTTAAGGTTAAAGAGAATATTTGTGATCAGGATGATCTGACTTGACCTAAAAATGGAACTGACTAAAATTATAGAGCATGAGGACCGTCTAATTGAATACTAGAATATAAAAGAAGTATGAAAGCATTATTAATTTAAAGATCAACTCAATCTATGTCTATTATTTGTTGAATATTGGCTTAAAAACTCAAGACTTTGTGGTTGTGTCTGCTACAAGCCCTCGTTATGCATTCTTTATTTTTCTTCTCTTTGCATATCATTATTTTGCTCGTGACTAGCCAAAGTTAAGCATGAGGTATGACGAATCGATGATTTATCATATTTTTATACCTTCTGTTAAGCAAAAAACATGTGTAATCAGTTGCATTTTTCTTGATTTAATGCATAATTTTCATTTCATAATTTTCATGTTTATTGCATTCAAAATATTCTAAAAAATACATAACATGCCTTACAAAATAAATCAAAGAAAAGGAAAAAAGGTTTTGCATTAATTAATTTTCAAATAAATATGGGTTCTAAGCCTGTATTGAAGTTCATAACCATTTTTTCTTTTTATTTTTCATATTTGCTCTAGAAGAGGCCCAAGGGTGCTCTCATCTCCGCTCTTCATTTGCAAAAAAAATCCATTATATGACAAAATAGCTGAGGTCAGTCCGACGCCGACATTTCCAAAAAATACAAAAAATAAATGCGGCGTTAGCATCACCATGATGTCATCCCCCTTCTCATCCCACGCAATGCACGACCGCCTCCTTCTCTTCCTCATTGCGCGGAATCGTCGCAAGCACCCCCCCGTTCTTGTGCAACTACCCACAGAGGTGGTTGGCCTCCTTCCCAGCACCACCTCCCCTGTCCCTCCATCCACTCCTCTTCTCGAGCTCTATACAATGGAGGAGGAGGAACCCATCTCGAGAGGAACCCAACACAAGCTTCGGCCTTTGATGAATCAGTGATTCATCGCTTTAATTAGCTGAAAATAAAGCTTCATTCCAAGAAAGTTCACATACTTGTAAATAATTTGCATAAATTAACATACATTTTTGCATTCATATTAATCTACACATTTTAACCTAATTTCATATTGTTTAATTAATTCATCCTAAATCCAATTGACATAAAATTTTCTCCATTGTGTACATATCACTAACTTTAATAGATGAAAATTCTAAAAAGTACTAACCTATACATAGGTGAAATAAACCCAAACCCTAATTATAGGATAAAAAACCGCAAATAATGATATCTCTATCATACAATGTCCAAATGTACTATATTTGTTGAAATAACGAGCATTCAAATATCTATAAATCAAGACTAAATTCAAAAGAATCATAGTTCATTTGTGAAAATAAGGTTTTTGGACCTAAATGTGCATTGCACAATTTTTTTATATTTTTTACATGTCATTTCATGTGCATATTTTACTCATTTTGATTTTTTCCTGTTTGGTTTCTTTATTTTATTTCATGTTTTAACTAATTACGTAAAAGTCAAAAGAAAAAAATCAGAACATCAATTAAAAATACCAATTCTAACTTGAGCTTACTAATGTGACCCACCCGTACATAGTTCACTCCCCTAATTTTCCTGACTTATTTCTAACTCCTCGATTCTAAAAAAATGCATTTGTGTCCATTACATCATTTGACACCATGTTTAATTTTTTCATACATTATTCGTCTACAGAAAATAAAACAAAAACCACAAATCTAACAACGGTATTTTATATACATAAAATATCACAAAAAAACACATCTCGCGCAGATCATTTCATTTGCATACGAGTCCTTCATAAACATTATATATCGCATTTATATGCACATTTTATATGCTGAACATTTTTGTATCAGAGCTCGTTTGCTATTTTTAATGTACTTATCTTTTATTTATTGCACTAGACAAATGTTGTTGGTCAACGTTTGCATCCACATGTCACGTCCTGACTAGTTCAACTCTACCTCTGGTCAACCCACTTCATGCCTAGGCAGCACCCCTTGGCCCTCATACCAGGACCTAGGATCAAGTTTGATACAACGACCCTTATCTTACCCACCTTCATTCAGCCTCCCTCACATGTCACTCACATGCCATCTTCCCCACCGTTGGATCAAGATGATCCAACGACTCAATGCACTCCTGCCTCTCCTCTTCTTCCCCCTACGTGCCTAGCATTTGCTACCTTCTAAGTTGTTGGATCGCTAGGATCCAACGATCTCTGCTTATCTTCTTCCTCCCCTCTGTCCATCCTTTTCGAGCGCCGCCCTAACTCCACCACACTGCTCCCTCTCCGTTAATCTACCTTCTCCACCAAACTCCAGCTACACCACTACGCCACCTCCTTGCCCGAGATCCCCATCTTATCCGTTCATATCCATCGCCAAACCCTAATGACCCATTATCTCTTCGTCTCTTCCAATAGTCGAACCAAGGAAACCCAAAATCCTAGTTGTTTCCAAGGAAACCCAGTCATTATCGACTCTTTCCACCTTCCTTATCCCCTCCTTCTCCCTCTCCTGTTTATCTTACCTCAGATCATCGTTACAAGTATCTATTGCCATTCATCGAAAATGAGAGAGAGAGAGAGAGAGAACACGGTGGCATAGCTGGTGATAGCAACCGCTTCGATTGTGGCTAAGACCTCACACGAGGTGAGATCCATGAGGACCCAAAATCCTCGTTCTACTGTACACTTCCGGAAGCAGCGAAGCCTCGTACGACACACCCACAACCGAGACGATCACCTGGAGTCGAGGCATCCCTCCTCCATCCCTGGCGAACCTCCAGAAACCCTCACCTTCGTCTTCTTCTTTCAGTTGTGCATCTCCCACTTTCTTGCATATTCTCCTCTCTTCTCTGTTCACCGTTGAGACCTAATGCGACAATTGCCCGGACACCACACACCACCCTCTTGTTCGAGCATCAAGAGCAGTAGGGCAAGAAGAACTTCCCATGACCATGTGCTATAGGCATCCTTGGATGAAGAACTAAGCTCATCCTGGACGTTCGTTTGCACCTAGTCTTCAGCCATTGATCAAAACTCCATCAGACGACCCCGATCATTCTCGAACCCACTTACTAGAGCCTCACGCCTCGGGTGCAATCAAAGCAAGGACAAGGTGACACGTGGAGGCTCAAATCCGCACCTCCGCCTGAGCCTCCGCTCCCCATGTGTTGTGCAGGTGGCGTGGGGATTTTATAGACACACCCTTCCTACTTCCCATAATTCCAACAAAATCGATTCATGCACGCCACGCGTGTGACCCGAGAAATTTGTTGAAACACCCCTCGTGTCTCTTGAAACCTCAGATATATCCCCACAAGTAGGGGGTAAATTACAGAAGAGATCCTTCAATTTTTCCAAACTACATCTCAACCCCTACAAGGGTATAATTGTAAACATTTATTTATTTTTATTATAATCTAGTACGTGAAAATTCATTTGATCATATCTTGAGCGCTACTTGTCGATTTTTTGTGTTCCTCATATCGATCTGATCCTTACTCGGCTGTCTTTCACGTAACATAGTATATTACTTATTTTGATACATTATTTGACATTAATTAATTTGAGTAGTTCATTTCTTATATTGAGTCCTTTTCTTCTCATTCGTTTATTCAATTGCTCAATGAATTTCTCATAAATTTGTAGAGTTTGAGAAATTGATTGATCACAAATTTCTGTAATTACTTGATCATTGAGGGAGGGTTCTTGAATTGATCTAATTGGTTTACTACTATACTGACCTACTTGCTCGTGCTTTGATTGTTGATTGCTCCTGCACTTGCACTTATCTTCCATATTGTATTTCATTTATTCATTTAAAATCAATAAAAATGTATTTATTTATTTCTTGTCCCACATAGCATAGCGTTTCATATATTGAAATTTTATTTTGTTAAAATCCATGCATCATATTTCTTTTAGTAATTAATTACATCTCTATTTTAAAAAACCATAAAATTTTAAAATGCCACATATAATTCTTCTTCTTTGAAAACTTAATTTCTAGTTTATTTAACTATTAATTATGGACCCTCATATTATCTCCCTGAGTTCGACCGTGGGACTCACCTAAGTAAAATAAATAACTTGACTACATCGAGATTTAATATGTATTATTCTCTCGGTGTCGTCAATTTTTGACAGATCTCTAGACTGTCCAACTATAAAAAACGTCGACATAATTATCAATAAAATTAAAGGGTGATTTTAGAGAGCTCCTCATCCCCTCCTCCTCCTTCGCACGGTAGCTACCGTACCGTCTCCTCTTCCGCAAAATGCAACGCCTCCTCCTCTCCCTCATCAACTATGTAGAGGGAGGAGGACGTCCAAATGGAGGGACCTGTCATGGGAGCTTGGAGCTCCTCTCGTCCTCCAAGCCAGAAGACCCGTCGGTGGGTTGGTCACCACCACCACCACCACCTTCCTGCTCACCGCCGCGAGCTGCAGCTCTGTCACCCCCTTCTCCTCGTGTGCCGCCGCCGCATAGCTGCAGCCTCCATCGCCCCCCTGCACGTAGGAAGGGGTCCCAAGGACCGCTTCATAATTTTCATTTTTCTTTCATTTTCTTAATTATTTTGGACCTTTTTACAGTTTAGTTAAAACTACGCTTTAGTTCATGCAATTTACCCAAATTCTGTTATCTTATACACTACGAAAATAAGGTTATTTAATTCATTCTATAAATATTTTTTTATTTCAGTCTCAAAAGACCTTTCCGCAATTTCATACACTCTTTCTACTATCACAACAATTTATCTATTAAATAATTGAGTTTGGAAAAATTTCATTTTTATCTGGCTATTTTTCAGTAATTGCAATTATACCCTTAGTGTAAATGTTATTTACAATCAAACCCCTAAAGTTTTCTGAAAATTACATTCATGCCTCGGGTAATTCAAAAATTCACCAAATATAGCAAAAGAATATGAAAAAAATCCTAGAAAGTTCATGTGTGATCCTTATGATGTTGAGAACCTAGTGACAGTGATTTCAACACATTTTAAGATCACGAAAATAAAAATAAATATAGAAATTGATTTGAGTCAATAAAGTCGAAAATACATTTGTAAATAAAATAAAAAAATCACGCAAAAATGTCGAGTCCATGTGATTCGATCCTATACTTATCTTATGCTTTTTATTTGATATCTGTTGGCTTATAGTTGTATAATTTTTATTTGAAATTCTATGATTTTCACGTATGTACACAACGACATTAAAACATGGTTCATATAGCAATGAATTGTGACCCATAAATCAATATGCATAAGGATACATCTTGTTAAGTATCCATGGTGGATGTCATGATCCGAGGTCTAAAATTTTAATACACTAGTTCAACGAGTTATAATTTGTTTGTAACCTGTGACTAAAGGGTAGTCATATCGAGGTTGAGAGTTCCACCTATAATGCTAAATTATGTATGTGATCTCGCTAATGTAAATTATAAAATCAATCCCAAAGGTTGGGCATGATTAGAGGAAGAACTTGATGCAATATTCTTTTAACCAATCCGTATGGGTTTGTATCTTTTACATCACGTGTAATATGATTCATTGTTGAATATAAGTATATCTAATGAGTATACGTAAGGTTGAGATGGTCACTCTTGTTTATGTAAGGTTGAGATAGTCACTCTTGTTATGTAAATCCTATACTTAATATAGATAGTGAATTGTTTACATATGTGATTCCGTGATATTTTAAATGGTTGAGTTAAAATGAAAACATTTCCGTCGGTACGATGACATAACATAGAAGAGGGGCATGCACCTTTGTGGTCCGATTGGGTTTTAGTGGTAAGCTTCCCATTACACTTTGGTGAGTAGTCACCTCCTTATCTTTGCTTCCTCCCTTATAGCTACTATGCCCCAAGTATGTAACACGATGCAGAATGCATATTTATCTTGATTTTTCCTCTAGGTTGTGTGCACTATGGGAAATGCATGCTCGAGAGTCGAGATTGTTGTTCTACCTTACCGACTATGGTATGAGTTAAGAACGAGCCCTCTTTGCCTTGTTTATTCTAATACCATTGAGAGTATGTTATCGTTTTAGGGTTTCACGACCCGAGCTACTATCCACATTTGTTTGTGGGTAGTAGGCTTAGGGTATAACTTTCTTTGGACAAGATGTTTTATACTAAATCTCCACTATTCGAGGCATGTGAGTCTGAAAAACATTTAAGTGATAGTCATATATAAGTTGATTCTACGATATTGATCTAAGAAAATCAATTAATACAACTAATATGGAATATCCCATGGACTAAGTGACGTGATCTTATACGAATAATCTTTTAATCCCATGCATGTGATGCGAGTGAACTGGACTGTAGTTGTGGATATATTATGGTTCCTTGGATAATATGAGATGTCCAAATGTAGGAAGAGTGCAGTTGCACTATGTTTAAAATATTAGTCAATCTTGAATTATAATATGAAAACCATGCTGATAATATTTCTTGAGAACAAAACATCATATCTTGGAAGCATTTTCTCAAACCAAGTTGTAATAAAAGACGCAATTGGTTGTCATTTACTCTAGCTGGTTGTCCCCTCTACTTGCATACTTTTGGACTATACCACATGTCATGCTAAAAAATGTATGATTCATGATTCGAGATATCTACTCGTGTTAATGAATTGAGACACTTTCAAATCTGTTGCATATAACTCGTTGTTTTCATATGTATATGGTTGTCCATGTAATTACTAGCATGAATGTTTCCCTTTTCTGTATAGATGTTGGTTATATGCAGTTTATGTCATTCTATATGTTTATGGGTTATGTGGCTCATTCTTTGCACCCCTTTGTTTCCTAATCAGGTTGAAGGTTCACGGGTTAAAAAAATTAAGACGATATGCGAGACCGAGCAATTAGCAAATGATATTCAAGATTTAAAATTTTCAGACCTTGGCTCCTTTATAAATATAGTTATGTTGTAAAATGACGAGCAATTTGATTTCATCAATGTAAATTTGTTCATGCAAAACATATTTTGAACATTTATATATTAATCTTTCTTCATTGTGTTATAAATGGTGATTGTGTGTACTCGTTAAGGTTATTGTTTGGTATTCAGGTCCGAGTTGTTAAGGGAGAAAGTTGAATATGAACCTGAGGTATCGTCTCCCTTTTGAATTATGTTGTGGGCGAGTAGAATGTTATAGATGGAATTTATAAATTGCACTCTACATTGTTTAATTACGTCGAGCTATTGTAGTAGCAACATGTTACAATTAACGAAAAATGCATACGATTAATATGTATAATGTGTACTTGATAAAGAATGTACGGAGTTCTTTTTTTTGCTAAGTTTGAGTCCAAGGTCAAACACAAGGAGGTGGTGAATCAATCAGATTTGACTCAAGTTTCAGTTCAGTATATTTGAGCCAGTGTGAATGCACTTCAATGTGGTGAATGCATGCTATGTTTTTGTAATTTTGAATATTTTTTTATATTTGATATTTTCAATTTATTTTAGATTTTCAACATTGCAAAATTTTAAATAATTCTTAACAATGCAAGATCCACTTAAATGGTCTAGTGGTCGTGAAGTGCGCCTACTACCCAAAAGACTATGATTCAAATCCTCCCTTGTGGGGTTTGCATTATGTAGTCGAAAACCATCGTAAAAATTAGTTGAATTTTTCAACATGGATTTGAGCAAGAATCCATATAGTCGACTCTACTTACAGTGGGAGAAGACATCGACTTTTATTTTCTAACATTGCTATAAAATAAAAAGGAAAGAAAATGGTTGTATTCACATGCATAAAAAATGGCAGGAGTGGTTTAATTTTTACTCAAGGTGATAAAAATATAGTAAAAATCAAAATAAAGTATTTTTTGGATTGGGAGGGGAGGTTTGCAATTTTTTTGGATATTTTAAAATATAAGAGTATAATGAAAATAAGACAAAGAGAAAGAAAGTTTCTAGAAAAGATTTTAAATCACTGCAAAGCTCAATTTAAAAATATGGATTATATCTCATATCGACCTTAAAAATCCTAAAATTATTTTTCATGTATAGTTTATTCAAAAAGGAACCCGGGATACTATTTTTTTGTATTTGTTGAAGCTAGATAGTTTATTTAAAAAGAATTCTAAAACATTAGAACACCCTTGCAGTCATGGGAACTCTATGGTACATATTAGGGGGAATGATTTTTTCATCATTGAGTTCGCGGGTGATTTCAAGCTCCTTCGACGATTGAAGAAGAGATGACCTGAAGCCTTGTGCCCTAGCTCCTCAGATCACTTGAGCATAACGACCTCATTTAACATGTTCATGCATTGGTCCATTAATAGTAGAAGTCATGTATCATCTTTTATTAGTGCTTCAAAATCTTCCATTAAGAGATCCATTGTCGTGCACTTCCACAGTCACCTTCGTCAATTAGAACATCATCAAACAATAGTGAGCTTCACTCACTATCAATTTAAGTCACCAGATGAATCAAAAAAATCCTTAGATAATTGGGAATTCAACGTCAAAGCCTCTTCATCACTGCTTGAAGCCTCTGCCCAAATGCCATGGAGACATGGGAATAATAGTAAAAACACCATGGCTTTCTCTTTTAATTTTATTTTATCCCTTTTAATTACAATCTGTATTTTTAATTTACAAAAAAATCGTCAGCGCTCTTTTTTTCATTTTTTGATTAGGTTTTCGTAACCTTTCATATTGTTTGAACTAAAAAGAATATACATCGAATAAATTGTTGGTTTTCTTTTTGAATATTCGTTATAAATAAAAATACCATTGCATGCTTGATGTTTTTAGGTTTAAATTGATCTTTATTGCTTTGGTTAAAATTCATAGAAGCATTTGATTGTCTAAAATGACGTGCATGCAAATGGCTTTTTAGGATAAGAAATTTCATTGAGCTACTTATTACATTCGTGCATAAATTTTATAAATTACCTTCTCGACCTTGTATTCTTCGTAATTATCTTGGAAATCCTATAAACTTGCTTCGTTTAATACCTGAACCCATGTCCTTAATTTGGCTCTTCTTGAGTTAAATTGTTTGAGTTAACTTTGAGCTAATAAAAACACTACCAAATCCAACGGTGGATTTTGTCCCCCTCTCTCAATCTTTCTCCTTCCCTAGTCCTTCACTCATTGACCAGACCAAACTCCTTGACCGGTCCATCTACACATTACCACCAATGTTTTGAAAACTGGATCGTATTGGTCGGCTCGACCGATCCGACTGGTGAACCGAGCCTGGACCGGTCCGGTTAATCGGTTTATGCCGGTTTGGTTCGATTATTGAAATTTTTATTAACACGTCCAGTTCAACCTATTTTTTTGACCCGGTTTAACCAGCTTCTACCGAAGTTGAACCACATTTAATTTTTAACTTATTTAATAGTATTGCTAGTAATGGGAGTTGAACCTATAACCTTTGGTTAGCTATTCAAACCTCTAACAAACTACATTAACGCAACTTTTTGCATGTATTTGGTTTTAAACATAATTAAACTACTACTATGTTATAGAGCAACTAGTCCAAATAATATATATATATATATATGATATGTATGATATTTGATGGTGTATACGAAAAATACTTTATGTGTATTGTGAAATATATACATTATCTATGTATTTTATTTATATTTCAAGTATATTTAAGTGTATATTATATATAGTTTATTTCACTTCGGTTTGATTAGCCGGTTCAACTATTTTTTTCACCGGTCTGGTTTAATCTTGTTTTAAATAATGATGACGTCATCATCCGACTGAACCGGTTTGATTACATAGTTCAACCCGATCCGACCATTTCAGTAAGATTTCCAGTTCGGTGTCTGGTTAGGTTTCAAAAACATTGATCGTCTGAGCCGCTCACAAGAAATCCAAGCTTTTTTTGAGGATCCGCACTACTTTCACTGCTGCTCTCACAACAACCCCTGCCATCACCTATTCTTCCACATTCCCTCGCCCGTATTCGAGTTCGCCCATGCACACCCACCTCGACCGCTCCATCAGCGACGTCTACTGGTTCCTCCACATATCCATCAAGTAAGATTTCGAGCCCCCGACCTCCCGTCGATCGCTTCCAAAGAGACCGACGTCATAGTGTGGCTCAAGATTGCCTGCCTCCTGGGCGTCGTTCCCGAGAAGAAGGGGAAGGTTGCTGAGTTGCTCCTCTCTTACGCCCATGACGACGACCGCTATGCCTGCCTCATCGTATAGGAGGACAGCGTGACCCCGCTCCTTTGCTTCCCAAAGGAAAGCATCGAGAACGGGGCAGGAGAGAGCTCCTCGTCGGGCAATGCCGAGAACTCTTCTAATTCGATGCGATCCCTTTCCGATGAAATCATGGATGAGTCGGAGTAGGACCATATCAAGAACGAGACCAATTAGATTCTTAGCCTCGGGAGAGGACCGATCGTGGTGTGGCGGAGGGAGGGAAGCTTGAGCTTTCGATGGATGGAGGGGGGAGCAGGTGCCACAACGTCTGCTAGAGTTGAGCGATGTTTTGGTGCTTCTGCCGGATGGAGGATAACAGATGCCAAAACTACCACTGGAGCCTCATGAGAACATTGAGAAGGTCATTGAAGCTCGAGCTTCCGACGATGCGAGGGGAAGAAGAGGAAGAAACAATGTGGGGGAGAGGAGACGGATGATGCATCGAAGCAAGGGGAGGAGAAGGAAGGAGAGGCAGGGGACGTGGCACGATGGTGGTGGTGGTGGTGGGGGTGGGGGGCAGAGGACACATGGGAGGTGGCGAGGGGGAGGAGGCGGTGAAGGGGAGTGGGCAAGGGAAGGAAGGGGAGGGTATTGTTTTGTAAATTTGCTCAATTTGAAAGGTGAATAACATATTTTTTTGACAGTTTTTATTAGCTTTAACAACTTAGTAGATGGGAGTTAACCACCATGATCTTGGTGCAAGAGTTAGTCAGTTTATAGGATTTTAGAGATAAGGACGGATATAATTTATAAAAAAATTATGGTTGCCGATGTAAAGGATTCCTTTTAGATTTTTTTCATTAACTCCATCTATTGCTTCTAAAATTAATACATAAATACATAAAAATACAGGGAAATATGGTTTATAATCCTCCTACTTAATCTTATACGGTATCAAAATTTGACAGAATTTTGTTCCTGTATGAATTTATGTTGATTTTATTAAGAATTGCTGTTAATCTTGAGATAAAGGCTTACAATGATAAAAATATCAAATTAAACATGTTATTTTTTCACGTACCGATGACATCATCCTTAGTGGCGATGATGACAAAACGATCGCAGAAGTAACACAGAATGCTTGCAGATCACTTTGCGATCAAAGATATTGGCTCATGGAGACATTTCATTGAATCAGAGTAACATGTAGCCGCAAAGCGTTGGTTCTGTCATAAAGGAAATCTGCGGAGTAACATGTATACTGGCATTGTCACGTCCCGGACCTCGAAACATGGGGAAAAATTGCGGAAGCATCCCAAAACAATGAAAGCTCGGGACGTTACAGGCATGGTAGGCACCGAACCTGTCCAACTTCCTATAGATCCCACGGCTCGTTTATTAGAAGCATGAGATTGTAGATAAGGGACCTGTCAACAAACCCAACATCTCATTTATAATAGGAAAACTTAGTCCGCGAGCTACCTACACATGGGCATTCATGATTAAAGTACATCAAGGTTGCTCATGGAACCTTTTATAGCAGGGACATAATTAGATACACAACATCTCATGACATATATATGGTGTCCTGCATACATGAAATCCACCAATAGTTTCTGTATTTTCCCAAGAAGTCAATCTTGTCACATACAAGAGCAAGAGTAAGCAATAAGCATTGGTGGTATCCTAGTGAGTGCAGAAAGTGAGAACAAGACAATGGCCCAGATTGCATCAGAGATGTAGAGGATTCACATTGTGCTTATTGACCTAAATCTTCCACCATACAAATGGATGTAGTTGAGATGCGACATCACTGATCCCATGCCCACATAAAAACAACTCTATATTTATTCAGAGGGTGAAACATGCAGTGATTGATTGATATTTCACCAGGGATCTCATCCAATGAAGGCTTCTACTGACTTTGTTTCCCTTTTGTAGATCATACCCTAGGCTAGAGTGGATCCTCTGCAGTACGGCGGAGTCTGCTGCAATCCATCCGAGCCGCTTGATGTTGATCGAGCGGTTCACATGAATTTCTACGGTATGAGCCCACAAAAACAGGGAATTTGTGCGAATCGCCCGATCAAGATCGAGCAGCTCCGGTGTTCCACCATTTTGCAGCAGAATCTGCAATACCGCATAGGAACTGCTCCCTACCCTAGACATGCATACCAAGATGCTCTATAGAGCTTCTCTGGGTAGTTTTGTACTTAATAATGCACTCTCCCTAACCCTAACCTCTTCTTGTATATAGAGGGATATGTTTCATTCTCAATATATCAATCTATCATCCTATTTCCACGTTTTGGTCAAAGTTCAAGTTAATAAAGCCACTACAATACATGAACATATAGTGTACAAATATCCAGTATCAAATTTTTCGTCAAAAGTACAATTTTAACAAGAAAATGAAATGGAATTAACATTTATGTGAAGCATATGGAAAGATGTATTTGTAGGTTAAAGAAATCAGTGTCCCACATCCAACAACTTCATCGTCTTCAAACTCTCATTAATAATATTAACAGAAACAGTAGCCCCATTGTTTCATCACCAGCAAATTCTAACTAAGTTTTTTTTTCAGTTTAATTTTTTGGACTTTACTTCTTGCAAACTATCTCCAAAAGCTCATGGCAGTCGGGAGTCTCGAGGAGATCCATGGTAGGGAGGAGAAGCAGTTCGAACCGGCGATCTTTCAGAATCATATTTTTGCAAAGCAAGGTAATTGAGAGCTGTAACAACATCAGCAATGAGTGGTCTCATGGAAGGCTCCTCTTGGACACACATTGCTGCAACTGCAAGAGCTTGGTACAATCCCCTAACAGGGTAACGTCCATGAAGCTTCGGATCGGCAATCTGCATAAACTTTCTACGGTCCCTGAACAGTGGACGTGCCTGCAAAACAAAAATTGCGTGAGATTTCTCGCACCATTTCCATGTCTAGGGAACTTGATTTATAAACAAAAGTTGTTTTATGCTGTATTCCTATGGCACCAAACTTGCATTCAAATCTGCTTTCTTTTGTCATTTTTTTGTGTGTGCTTGTATTAACAAAACTATCAGATTAGAAACAATATCCATGCAGGCAAGGACTTAGAAATGAAAGTGAAATCCAACAAAAGCACCTCAAACTAAAGAGGTAGGAAAATCTAAGTGAAACTATCTTTTTTTGGTCATAGCCAAATAATTCAGGTAGACATTTTTAACTTTTGCGTAAGAGTTCACAAGAGGAGAAACTACTACAATCGACTACAACATGTTTCTAATTTCATCTTGTTGAAGATTTGTAACCTTCAACTCTCAGCAGGTTGGATTTGGTGAAAGTCTGACCCAATGGACAGGATGCATGGGTGTCACTTTAAGAACATGTCTGACCACTTTGTAACATCATGGGACAATATCCTAATTTTGCAAATTAATTATTGCAACAAGAACTCAGCCATGGCGGGTCTCACACCCGGGTAAATTGAGGAGGGTTGCGTTAGGTAGCCGACAACCGGCGTAAAACAGTTGGAGACAACTTCCTAAATTGTATTTTTTTTTAAAATACTATTTAGGAAGTTGCCTTGAGACAGTCGGATCCCTTCAACGTGGATTTTGAACCAAGATAGATCTGAATAGAGGCAAAGAGTCCATGTAGCGGATCCTACTTAAGTGGGAAAATGCTTTGTTGTTGTTGTAATTATTGCAACAAGAAAGAAATGAATGATTGAGTAAATACCCAAGAAACCAGGCATTGCTCTCTTGCAGTTCTTTTTGACTCAAACGGCCTCCTTCCCGACAAGATCTCGAGTAGAAGCACTCCAAAGCTGTAGATATCCGACTTCACTGTTAGTTGCCCCGTCATAGCATACTCGGGGGCGCAGTACCCATAAGTACCCATCACTCTTGTTGACACATGAGATGAATCTCCAGTAGGTCCAAGCTTAGCCAGCCCAAAATCAGACAACTTGGGGTGAAACCCCTCGCCAAGCAGAATGTTGGAGGACTTTAGATCCCTGTATATAACTGCAGGTGTGGCCTTGTCATGCAAGTACTCTACTCCCTTGGCCGCGCCAGCTGCTATCTTCATTCTCGTAATCCAATCCAGTGGCTTCATACTAGGTGCAAGATCTGAAAAAAAGATTACTGATGAGTGTGGGATGATAAGTGAAGGATGTACCAATAAATACTTTCTGATTCAGATAAGATATAACATGGTAGAAAAGTTAAAAAATATATATATTGAATGAGAACATACCATGAAGATGGTCTTCCAAGGAACCTAGAGGCATGTATTCATAAACCAAGAGACGTTGATCTCCTTCGGCACAGTACCCAATCAGCTTAACAAGGTTGGTATGATGCAACAGATTTAGCATCAATACTTCAACAAGAAACTCCCTGTTTCCCTGTGTCCCATTGCGATTGAGCTGTTTTATTGCCACAACCTAATAGGAAAAAACCTTATAATTTTTCTGAAACGAACAAGAGTTAAATTGTATCTTTAAAAAAAATGTACCGGACAATGTCTGAATGTGACTTTGAATTATCATGGCTAGGAAAATTAAGTACTGAGAATACCCAACTTTACAGACAAGGACATTAAATGGATCTTGCAAGATAAGTTGGATGGGACCCTTTTTTGTTGGTTGATCCGATTTCCTAGAGGATGATGGGTTGCTACCTAAGGGCAGATGCAACTCTCAAAACAGAGCAACGTCTAATTAGATTATCAATGTAAAAACACATGCACTACTTCAGTACATTTTCACATATTGAATGAAGGTGCCAAATAAAATCCTAACCTTCTCTACAAGAAAGATAACGCTGGAACAAAGATTGCAATTATACATTCATGAAAAAAAAGAAATGAATTAAAATACAAAAAAATGCCGACCTGATCTATGCTATCCAATCTCCCTTTGTACACCTTGCCAAATCCTCCCTCTCCCAGGTAGCAAGCATCACTAAAACCTTTGGTTGCGGAAGCCAGTTCATTAAATAAGAAAATCTGGGCGTTGTTACCTTCCGATCCATTCCTCCTCAGCCTCTCTTGCCGTCGAAATAATATGTGAATAAAACAAGAATGTTTACATTGCCAGAATCCGAGAACCATGACTCGTACAAGAGAGCACGATTGGATTTGTCGACAAAGAACACGCAATACAAGGGATGCTGAGAGATTGTGGATGCAAATAAAGATCGAAATTTGAAGTAGGAAGTACCAAGTTCTGGTGGGATCAGATCTCTTTCAATGGGCCTTCTGTTGTAGCTGGGACTCCAAGCGCAAGGAAACCAACCCATATGGAGCTGAAGAGCGAACCTGTTTGCGTATCTATTTGAGATGAGAGGAGACCATCAGATGGAGACGGAGAGAAACGTGCAAGGAACACTGTATAGGAGGAGGAGGGTAGACCATGTACAATTTGGACTTTCTTGAAACCGCAAATTAAATGGTGATTTGCACACATGCACTCCCCTTCTCCCGCCAAAAGGTTGTCGTGTGTATTCCCTTTTCGTTAAAAGGGAATATAAATATATGGGTTTTTATCACTTGTGATCCTTTTATATATTGCAATATCAGTTATATCTCTTTTATTTTGAAATATCAGTTGTACTCTTGACTTCTTATTCCGTTATAACTTGTGTTTCTCAAGTTAGTTGCCATATATCATTCAACTGGACATTAACTATTGGAGAGTGGTAATTAGAAAATAGAACTTGGGGAAAATGTTTATATTCACCTTCTCCCTCTCCATCCTCATGCATAGACCCATCAACACCTATGGCCCCATCCTCCTCCACCTCCCACCCCCTCTAGTTTGCA
Organism: Ottelia alismoides; assembly: GCA_037367405.1. Classification (NCBI taxonomy): domain Eukaryota; kingdom Viridiplantae; phylum Streptophyta; class Magnoliopsida; order Alismatales; family Hydrocharitaceae; genus Ottelia; species Ottelia alismoides. The sequence continues at coordinate 133,885 of JAZKJV010004464.1, read as the reverse complement.
CCACCCTGAGGAGATGGAATCTGAGCTTGACGTTTCATATGTGAGCTCCAGGTCAATCGAACGATTGAGAATTGTAACGTATTCAATGGTGTTTGTCGACACCGATTTGCGCCCCCCCCCTCGGGATGATGAAGGAAACTGATCAATGATAAGAATGAAATAGAAACGAGATGCAAAATGGATGGAAGTCAGGAGAAAAATGATAAAAATAAGCTGTTAGAGAAAAGATAAATTTTCAATGTTTACAAGCTGGCCATTCTCAAGATTTCCCTCTTGTTATTCCTGTTGATGACCATGGAATGCACATGTCACCTATTGAGTATCGCACTATTCTCAGATATCGTCTTATTATTCATCTATTCTCAAGAATCTCAACTGATGAGGCATGCCCACTGTGCCACAAATCCTGCCTATACGATTTTATGGAGCATGCAATTCATTGTCGTGTACTCCCAAGTTTTAAATATAGACATGATATTGTCATGTATGTTCTTTACGATATACTCAGGCATGCTGGGGTTGCTTCCAAGAAAGAAGCACCTGTGAATTTTTGGACTGATCCATAGGATCGGACCAACAAATATTTTAATATTTGGATGAGCTAGAGGGAAACATGTATGCGTTGATTTTATTGGAGTTTCTCTATTGGTGGGCCCGATAAAGGATGATTTTATTGCTGGATACGCTGCACATGAAGAAGCCTCAACTAAAGTTACTAAGAATGAGAAGACCTGTATTGATAATTAGCATATTTTCACCCCTTTTGATTTTGATACCTTTGGGTTCTTGGCAACTTAAGTGGTAGAACTCATCAAGACGACCTAAAAAATTATACATAACATTGTTATGGTTCCCAGGTATGTGGATGTTGTGTTTCGAATAATTGAATTTACCATCCATAAGAGATTGGCGGTGCAACTTATTTCCCATCTACCATCAATCTCTCTTTAAAACATTTCTATAGGTACTATGGACATGGTTTTGAAGAACCTCTTTGTTTTGACAAAAAAGGCAAAATCATAGCTAGAAAACAAGATCGACTAACAGTTCTATGAATCTGCACTAATAACGAGATCAAGAGGAGCATAATAGAAGGGGCCCAACGGAGGTAAGGGGCGGTCGATCGCTTGAAGGGGGGAGGAGATCCCATGCCATATGTTTTTCCCTCATCCCCTTTTTCTCTGGTTGTCGTTGTTGGTTATTATCCATTCCCAAAAACAAAGGGAAAAAAAGGGAAGGAGGTTGTTGGACAATTATCCCCTTGGGGTCCTATTTGCAATAGGAGTAGAACTTGTGTTTTCTATTCCAAATAGGACTAGGAGGAGAAAGAGGAGGCAAGAGTAGTATAAATAAGATCCCATGCATGGCATTGGGGATCATCCAAACTCTAGCATCTCTCCCTCTCTTCTCTCTTAGTTCTCTCTCTCCCCAAGAAATGAGAGAAATAGTCCACGCAAGATGTGAGGAGTAAGTCCGTGCAAGGCACGAAGAGCAGCCCGCAAGGGCGGGAAGAGAAGCCCACAGAGGCATAAGGTACATCTGCGCTAGGAAGAATCACGCACGAGGAGGGACAACTCGTGATGAGGAGATGCAACGGTATCGTATTCTCCAAGTACAAGGTGACAATTATCTGATTTTATTCTTGTAACCGAGCCTCAGTTTTGTTGGGCAACAAAACTGAGAAGATATTATGCCCTCTTATTTTTCCGACCTAGTGGATTTTGTTACGGGTCGTCGTGCCCCTGGGTTTTTCCCATCTCTCACAACGAGGAGGGTTTTCCCACGTAAGATTTCCAATCTTTCTGTGGTTGCTTGATTATTGTGCTACGATTATTTTTCTTGATTCCTGTGTGGGGAACGTTCCGTTGCTAGTCATCCTTTGCATGACAGGTTAAGGGAATCCCTCGATTCCCAACAAGTGGTATCAAAGTTCGTGTTGTCGAGATGGAAAGGATGACTAATGCACTGTGATCGAGCTGACAAGCATGAACTAGCAAATATGGAAGTCCAAGATAGAGAACATCTTGTATTGCAAGGACCTCCATGATCGGTGGAAGGAGAATCAACCAAGCCTGAGGGCATGTCTGCAGGTGACTGGAAGAAGCTAAACAGGAAAGCAGTCGGTACCATTTGGAAGTGTCTAGACTTATCAGTATTCTGCCATATCACAGAAGAAATAGATGCAAAGAAACTGTGGGAGAAACTAGCATAGCTATGAGTAGAAGATGACCACCAACAAGGCATTCTTGATTTTGAAGTACAAGGACGAGATGAAGGTTGCTGAGCATTTGAATAAGTTTCAGAGTCTCATCAATCAATTGAGTACTATGAACATGGTGCTAGATAATGAACTGCAGGCGCTTCTTCTACCGGGTTCCCTGCCAGACAGTTGGGAAACCTTGGTGATTACCTTGAGCAACTCCGCTACAGACGGCAAGTTGACCATCCCTATAGTCAAGAATGGTATCTTGAATGAAGAAATCAGACGACGATCATTTGAAGAGTCCTCTTCTTCACATGTGTACGCAGTTGAAAGAAGAGGCAGGCCAAGCAACATGGGAAAATCACGAGAGAGACCCAGGGAGAAGTCCAAGGACGGAGGAAAGTGACAGCATTGCAACAAGCCTAGTCACTGGAAGAGAGACTGTGGAGTCTTGAAAAGAGAGAAATCAGAAGCCAAAAAGAATCAGAAGAAAGATGAAGATGAGAACATTGCTGCAGCAGCAGTCGATGACGACAATGGTCAGTTGGTTCTCACTATTCAGGAGCAGAGTCTACATGCAGGGGATGACTACGAGTGGATCGTCGATACGGCATCCTCCTACCATGTAACTCCATACGTGGAGTTCTTTACTTCCTATACATAGGAAGATTTTGGGAGAGCCAAGATGGGGAACAACATTTACTCCAAGTTCATTGGCACATGCACCATCTCAGTTCAGACAGATATTAGATGTGCAATGACTCTGCAGGATGTCAGGCACATTCCTGACTTGCAGCTTAGACTCATATCCAGATCTCAATTGGATGGGGAGGGCTACCATCTGAAGTTTGGCAAAAGCAGATACAAGATCAGCAATGGCTCTCTTATCATGGCCAGAGGCAGGTTGTACTGTACACTCTACAAGACCCGGGAGAAGGTCACAAATAGCAGCCTACATACGAGTGAGGCTGACACGTCAGATCTCTGACATCGCCAGCTCAGACACATGAGCCAGAAGGGATTACAACTTTTGAGCAGGAAGTAGTTGATACCATGTCACACAGACATAACACTATCATCTTGTGATTCATGTGAGATTGGAAAGAACAAGAGTGCACCTTTCAAGACCAAACAGATCAAAGGTGAAGGAAGACCTTCTGCAGTTGATTCACTCTGATGTGTGTGGTCCCATGGACATAGCGATTTTGGGTGGAAACAAGTATTTTCTGACCTTATGCATCAAGGAAGGTGTGGGTTTATATACTAAGGACAAAGGATCAAGTCTTTGGCTGCTTTAGTCAATTTCATGCCATGGTGGAGCGCGAGACGTGCAAAATGTTGAAGTGGCTGCGCACGGACAATGGAGGGGAGTACACCTCTCACAGCTTCCAGAGCTATTGTGCAAAGCACGGGATCATGCATGAAAGGATAAAGCCCGGCACACCCCAACACAATGGTGTCTCTGAACGTATGAATAGGACCATTGTAGAAAGAGTTCGCTGCATGCTAAAGACAACGAAGCTGCCCAAGACCTTTTGGGCCGAGGCGGTTCGAACCGCCTGCTACTTGATTAATCGATCTCCATCTGTTCTCTTGAAATTTCAGATCCTTGAACGCATTTGGATTGGGAAAGATCCCTCATATGCTCACATGAGGGTCTTCGGATGCAAAGCTTATGCATTTATACTGAAGGAACATAGGAAGAAACTTGATGACAAGGCATTACCCTGTATTTTTATTGGCTATGGAGATTAAGAGCTTGGATACCGACTTTGGGATCCAAGGAAGAAGACCATCACCACGAATAGAAATGTGATTTTCTATGAGACACAGACTTTGGTTTAGGACGACAATGGTCATGTTGACTCGGATGGGATTGCTATGGATGATGACAACGATGGGGACTTAGATTCTTCTCCAGTACCAGGTACAGATATAGAAGATGCACATCCAGAACAACATGAGCCAGATGCAGACTCCATTGTTGCAATTCTAGGGGATCCTGGGCAGGGGGAGCAACCTCATCAAGAAGCAAATACAACAGAGCCTCAGGTCCCGAGATCTGCAAGGGCACAACATCCATCATCCTGCTATCCTATTTCCCAGTACGTGATGCTAACTGATCATGATGAGCCATGCACTTTTGAAGAGGCACATACGCATAAGAAGAGAGATCGTTAGAAGAATTCGATGAATAAAGAGATGCGGTCTCTGAAGAAAAATCAACCTATGATCTTGTTGAACTCCATGCAGGCAAGAGAGCGTTGAAGAACAAGTGGGTCTACAAGCTGAAGACAGATGATGGTGGCAAGCAACTACAGTACAAAGCCATATTGGTTGTGAAGGGATTCAATCAAAAAGAGGGCGTGGACTATGATGAGATCTTCTCACCAATTGTGAAGATGAATTCTGTGATAGTGGTGTTAGGCCTTGTTGTAAGATTAGATCTTGAGCTAGAGCAGATGGATGTGAAGACACCTTTTCTTCACGGTAACCTAAAGGAAGATATCTACATGGAGCAGTCGCGGGGATATCAGGAGAAAGGGAAAGAGCACATGATTTGTAGACTGAGAAAGAGACTCTGTAGCTTGAAGCAAGCCCCTAGACAGTTGTACTTGAAGTTTGATGCCTTCATGACGAAGCATAACTTCAAGATGACTAGAACATATCCATGTGTGTACGTTCGACATATTCCCAATGACAGGTTCATTATCCTATTGATATATGTGTATGACATGCTGATAGGTAGTCATGATTCCAGATTGATTGCAAAGCTCAAAAGGGAACTCTCCAGGGAATTTGAGATGAAGAATTTGGGCAAGGGAAGCAACATGCTTGGGATGCAAATCACTCGTGATAGGAAGAAGCACATGTTGTGGTTGTCACAAGAGAAGTATGTTGAACGTATTCTGGAGCGGTTCAACATAAAGAATGCAAAGCATATCAGCACGCCCCTTGCCGCTCATTTCAAGTTGACGAAAGAGACATGCCTGTCTACTTACGAGGAGAAAGTTGAGATGACCAAGATTCCTTACCAGTCTGCAGTTGGAAGCCTTATGTATGCCATGGTTTGCACCAGACCCGGCATTGCTCATGTCGTGGGCGTAGTGAGCAGATTCATGTCGAATCCACGGAAGGATCACTGGGAAGCAGTGAAGTGGATTCTGAGATACTTGAGATGAACCTCAAGTATGTGTCTGATGTTTTGGAGGTTAGATCCCAAACTACATGGATACACAGATGCTGACATGGCAGGAGATGTCGATCAGAGGAAATCGACTCCCGGGTACATTTTCACTTCCGTAGGGGGAGCGATTTCGTGGCAATCCAAGTTGCAAAAATGCATTGCACTCTCAACGACTAAAGTCGAGTACATTGCAGCACAAGAGCATGAAAAGAAGTGTTGTGGTTACAACGATTCCTTGGTGAACTTGGATGCAAAGACATTAAGCTGATTGTCTTCTGTGATAGCCAGAGTGCCATTGATCTAAGCAAGAGTACGATGCACCATGCTCGCACAAAGCATATAGACGTGCGGTATCATTTGCTGAGAGATATTATTGACAAGAAACATCTCATTCCGAAAAAAGGTCTACACATATGAGAATCCATCAGATATGCTGACGAAGGCCGTGTCTCGTGACAAGCTGCAGCTCTGTATAGAGTTGAACGGTGTCACCTCTCAATGATCATCTTCTTGATGACACCTCCCCAATGGGACCAAAGGAGGAGGTTGTTGGTTATTATCCGTTCTCAAAAAACAAAGAAAAAGTGGAAGGAGGTTGTTGAACAATTATCCCCTTGGGGTCCTATTTTCAATAGGAGTAGGACTTGTGTTTCCTATTCTAAATAGGACCAGGAGGAGAAAGAGGAGGCAAGAGTAGTATAAATAAGACCCCATACATGGCATTGGGATCATCCCAACTCAAGCATCTCTCCCTCTCTTCTCTCTTAGTTCTATCCCCAAGCAAGGAGAGAAGTAGCCCACACAAGACGTAAGGAGCAACTCCGCACAAGGCACGAAGAGCAACGTGCAGGGGGTGAAGAGCAGCCCACAGAGGTGTGAGGTGCATTTGCGTGAGGAAGAATCACGCACGAATAGGGACAACTCGTGACGAGGAGACGCAATGGTATCGTGTTCTCCAAGTTCAAGCTGACAGTTATTTGATTTTATTCTTGTAACCGAGCATCAGTTTTGTTGGGCAACAAAACTGAGAAGATATTGTGCCCTCTTATTTTTCTGACCTAGTGGATTTTGTTGCGGGTCGTCGTGTCCCGTGGGTTTTTCCCTTCTCTCACATCAAGGAGGGTTTTTCCACGTAAAATTTCTCATCTTTCTGTGGTTGTTTGATTATTGTGCTACGATTATTTTTCTTGGTTCCCTTGTGGGGAACGTTCTACTGCTAGTCATCCTTTGCAGGACAGGTTAAGGGAATCTCTTGATTTCCCAACGGTCCTGTGGCGGCGGTGGCTGATGTTGTAACACGAGACATGGCTCTTTCGCTCTGAGGACTCCCTGGATGATGATGGAGATATCATTGAAGGTGGTTAAGGCTTCAACGGATTGTGGTCGAAGCTTCCGTTGGAGCAACGCTCAACCTTGAGGAAGGAGGTACTGTTCTCAAAAGATGATGGTTCTTCCACCTACATTTTCTTCTTCGATTTTTTTCTGCAACCGAAGGAGGCTCAGTCAAAGGTGTACTGCTACTATTGTTATCAATGGTTGGTTTATAGACAAGTATGGCTCTCGCAAAGGATGAAGGCTCTTGTAGCAACAATATTTGATGCACCGGAGCCGACATACTTCAGGCTTCAACCACCTTATGGAGCCACGCATGCGTTCTCATCTACAACATGAGTACTGATCGGAAGCAAAATCTGAGAAGAGCGTCATCATCTTTCTGCCCCGAAACGAGTCTTTATCTCCACCTGCTGAAGAAAAGTAGGAAGAAGGCGAGGCTTGCCAGTTTGCCAGTTATACCTCTCTTACTTAAGCCATGATTTGATAAATCATGGTTTGGTTCAACTTATTAACAGCCAAATTAACAGAAGAGGCAAAGTGACAAAGTGATAATAGAACAAGAAGACAAGTGCACAATTGATATTCCAAGAAAGAAAATATCTTAAATGACATTGCATTATCTAAGAGGGGCATACGTGATAAAAATCATAAATATATTGTTGAAATGATTTTCAAATATTTAACTTGGTGTCCTTTTTAGATACTCTGACGTTCAAGTGGCGATGGCATTAGGGATATTCAAAATATCATGCTCAACAGAAAAATAATTCGAACCATGCATTTTGACCCTCAACTCTCGGATCTCCTTTCGAAGTACATGAATCATGTATCTGATTTGCCATACTCTGTGCCCCCATAAAAAAACCCTAGTGCAAAATTGGATACTTGGAAGACTCATTGCCCTGCTGTTGATAGAATGCAAGCTGTCGAGCATTGATATAGATACAAGTTTTATCTTATTCTTGTTTCTTTTGGAATATAAATTCGGAAGTGGATACATATTTTCATGGGTACGATGGTTATGAATTATCATATTTTTAGAAGCAGTTATAAAATAGATGCAAATTGAGTATATAAAATAATGTAAGTACCATGTATATATATTTAAGATACAATAATTGTGTTTATATTATAATAATTATACCGAAGGCATAGCATTTTGCTTGTATAATTACAAACAAATATACAACATTTATACATGTGTGCTGATCAATGTTTTTTCAGATTGGACTGGCCGTTTCGACTGGTCCAACCAGTGATTCGGGCCTGGACCAAGTAGTGAGAGTTGAACCTATGACATTTGGTTACCAATTTCAAACTCCTAACCTGCTACTCTAACATAACTTTTTTCTTGTAATTGGTTTTAAATATAATTAAACTACTATTATGTTATAAAGCAACTAGTCCAAATAATATATATGTAGAGGAAAGGGAAGTTGTTTTGTGTAATAGCCAACTTGGTCGTTACATGGAGCAACTTCCCCTTTTTATTTTTTTTGAAAATAAAATCATATATATTCATCTATATATCCCTCCTATATGTCACTCGAATTTTGTCAGAAATAGAGACTCCTATGCCCTCCATCTAGAACATGTAATTTTAACGGTCTCAAATTTGCTGTAATCGATCTGTTCTAGATGGAGGGCATGTGAGTCTCCGTTTCTTACAAAATTCAAATGACACATATGAGGGATATATAGATGAATATATATGCTTTTATTTTCGAAAAAAATAAGGGGGAGGGGAGAATTGCTCCGTGTAATGGGCAAGTTGGTTGTTACACAAAACAGCTTCCCTTTCCTCATATATGTATGCATGACATTTGATGGTGCATAAGAAAAAATATTTTATGTATAGTGTAAAATATATACATTGTCTATGCAATTATTTATTTCAAGTATATTTAAGTGTATATTATATACATATTATTTTATTTTGGTTTGATTATCCGGTCCAATCAATTTTTTCTCACTGGTCCAATTTAATTTGGTTTTAAATAATGATGATGTCATCATCCAGTTGAACCGGTTTAATTATATGATTCAACCCGATTTGAATATTTCGATAAGGTTTAACATTGATGCTCATACAAAATTTTTCATATCCATATCCATTATATCCGTATGAAAATTTGGTTTTCATATTCTTATAACAAATAATAAATATAAGAATCAAGACTTAATAAGAATTACACGCGGAATTGTAATATTCAATCACGGAGTATTAAAAACTTACTTTAGAGATGTAAAAAATAGAAATACGGAGATTTAAGAAATAAGAAATGAACGTATAAATCATCGACTGTGAGATTTAAGAATTTAAAACGGAGCTGTAAGACTTAAACACTGAATTGTAATAAAGAAACACATAGTATTAAATATAAAAATAGTTCTAAAACGTTTATTCTGAGTATTAAAGATATCAAGATATATGTAATCTAAGCATAAACAAAACTTCGAACAATTTGCAGTAATGTTAGCATATATGCTGAGAATATGAAAGAAATATTGTAACAAAATCGGAAAGAAATCGAAGAGATAAGCTAACCTACATGAAAAATATAAGAAAAATTACAGCAACAATATCCGCAGAAACTAAAATAAAAATAAAATGCAGAAACAATATCCTCGGAAAAATTTCAGCAACCAAATCACGTGTGATCAATACTTAAATATCAACGATAACTTACAATATGAACATATGACGATTATGTGTGAATTTTGATCATCATAATGGACACAAAACAGAAACAAAATATTCTGCAAAACACTAATTTTGAATATATGTGATCCATAATGCGCTACAATTTACGATAAGAAAATGTTTTCAAAAGAGGAGGAAGTTGTGAACATGGGAGGAGATGAACTCAGTTGATGTAGAAAGCATCAACAAAGATAAATGCATTACATACATGTGCTTGCTAAATTTGTATTTCCCAACTTCAATGATGCTAAATTAAGGCTGCATTATTCGTGTGTCAGTGGAAATAAATTAAAGAAATAAAAAGGAAACAAATGAATATAAGAAAGTTGAGACAAGTTTTCAAAGTAACTGAAAATCAATTCGGATTCATGTCAGATTGTTCAACTATTGAAGCTATCCACATATTGAGAAGAATAATGGAGATTATGGAATAAAAAAGAATATCCTTCATATGGTTTTTTCTTAATTTGTAGAAGGCTTATGAGTTAGGCAGATGGGAGATATTGTGTAGAGTTTTGGAGAAGAGACAAGTGCATGCCCTATACATTAACTTTATAAAGGATATGCATGATGGGGCTTCATATTATATGAGAATCCAGTCTGTAAAGACTGACTATTTTAACATCAACATCGGTCTGCACCAAGGTTCAACTTTGAGTTCATTCCTGTTCACTTTGATTATGGACGAGTCACATTCAAGATGAGATACCTTGGTGTATGTTATTCGCCGATGATATTGTGTTGATTGATAAGAGAAGAGATGGAGTAAATGAGAAGCTGGAGATTTTGATACGTGTTTTAGAGACTAAAGAATTTCATATAAGTAGGGCTATGACTGAATATGTGTAGCGTACATTTTGATGGAAAAATAACAATGAAGGAATGAAGGTGAAGATTGGAGAAAGTAACATTCGGAAGAAATATCCTTTTAGATATTTGGGATATATTTTGCAATAGAATGAGGAAATTGATGGAGATGCTACTCATAAAATCAATGCAGGTTGGCTAAAGTGGAGAGGAACCTCTACTGTTCTTTGTGATAAGAAAATCCATTTGAAAGTCAAAGGAAAGTATTACAAAGCAACAGTAAGCCCTATTATGCTCTGCATATCAGAATGTTGGCATGTGAACCATAGACATGTGTAGAGAGTGACTGTAGAGGAAATAAAAATACTGAGGTGGATGCATGGTCATATACGAAAAAGATCGAATTTGGAATGGTGCGATCAGAAGGAAAGTTGGTGTAGCTCCGATAGAGGGTAAGATGAGAGAAAATCGCTTAAGATGGTTTGACCATTTGTAAAGGATGCTAGTTGATGCACCAGTTAGAAGATGCGAGATTTCGGATGTTGAGCCGTTTAAGAGAGGACGAGGAAGACCTAGGAAGTGTTGGGATGATACCATCCAAAGGGAACTTAGGTATTTAGATTTAAGCCCTAGAGTAACTCAAAATTGGTTTGAATAGAGGCAAAAAACTTATATAGCCGATCCGACTTAATTGTCGATGAATACGTTAAAGGAAAGATGTGGTCATTTAAATTAAAGGAAATTTAATTTCTAATCGCGATCCTTTGATAAGATCGCATTGAATATAATGCGTGCTTACTAAGAATCTAGTGGCTTAGGGGATTTGAGATGATAACATAATTCATTCTATTCTATTTAGATCGTGTTATATGAAACGTATTCATTGCAAGTTTCTTTAAACGTCAAGCATCATGAACCGGAATTTTAATATAGTATTTACTTATTTATTTGCAACAAGTACGACGTATCTCTATTGATTAATAACATCAATTTATTTTCTTTTTTTCATATTTCAATTCTCTTTCAATCAAATTTCAATCGTTTTCATTTTTTTCTTTTGATATTCATATGCTCAAGAAGAAAATGACAAGTTTGATAATATTACTTTTGTTTACAAGTCAAGTTGAAAATAAATTACAAGCCATAAAATTATGCACATGTTACTATCAATTCTAATTTGTATTGGTGAAAATGCACATTGTAATTAATCGAGAATCAAGTATCATCAACAATGATATTACAAGTTGTGATTTAATAATTCACATGTTATTAACTTTAAAAATGGAGTTGTCGTTTTATATCAATGTAAAAGAAACGTTGTAAAAACCTACATAGTTTACAAAATGTAAAAGTTAAATAAATGTTATATCTTTATATGCAAATTTTTGCGATGGTAAAATTGATTAAATTACAAGTTGCAAAAGTTACTCATGGAATTATAAATATGTACGGATTACTACAATATGATTCTTTTGTTGCGCATGCAGGATCGTGAGATCCCTGTTTAAAATATTATTGCCACAACTATAATTAATTATTAATTTAGTGGATCCATCTGCTTTATAAATAAAATCACTTATGTGTCAAAGAATGCGATTGACAAGAAATGCACATCATCTCAATGCTAAAACCAGTTAAATATGTATGGCGTAAATAGATAAGGATATGACACAACAATGTACACATACGCATAAAATACATAACGATGATTGACAAGAAATGCACGTTAGTAACGCTAGACCATCAAACTTATAGAGGGACGAACGAGATGCTACATAAAGGTTTTTGTGTATATTTAAGCATACATGCATTATAAAATTTCCCAATATTTTATATTTTGATGACTTTTAAATATTCCTATTGTCTTATTTTTGGGATTTTTACACCATGATTCCTATAAACTTTTGAAATGATCTGATAACTCCTAGCTTCTTCATATTCATCTCATGATCTCTACACTCTTTGGCACTAACAACTATTTTCCATTTTTTTTAAAAGGTATGCAATAGTAATGTCGGAGTGATGACCCCCTCATATCGATCTCCTATCTACATCCCTTCGTGATTTAGTTAGCATGCTCCATCGACGTGAATGTCACCATCTTCCTCCTGCTCCTTAGGTTTTGATCCTCCAGGACAACTGTCGTTGCCTCGAGCACCATCATATTTTCGATTTATTCGTGCACTCAGAGAAACAACACATAAAGGTAAGGGGGAGGATGAGTTGACTGTGCACGTGGAAGACGGTGGGTGGCTACAATGGCGAGGGAGGAGGATGTGACATGGGGGTGGGGAGGAGCTCGCCGTGGAGGGGGAGGATCCCATTAAAGTTAACTTCGATTTGGATGAAAGTTAACATGAGTTACGATGTGCTGAGTTAGTAAATTTATAGGAGTCATGGAATAAATATTAAAAAGTCAGGTTGTCATGTAATTGCAAAAATGCACGGAAGTCAGAGTGTAAAAAATCCCTTTGTTTTCAATTATTTCTCAATACATATAAAGAAAAAAATAGGGCTGTCCCATGGGACAACCAACGGGCTGCCCCATGCTATTTTCCGCATTTTTTTATTATTTTACGTTGGCTGCCCCCCCATTCCCCATGCCACTTTTCCAATTTTTTAGCAAAATATCACCGTATATACTCATCTATATATATCCCTCTAATATGCCATTCATTTTTTTCAGAAACGGAGACTCCTATGCCCTCCATTTAGAGTAAGTAATTTTAACGGTCTGAACATTGCGTTGGCTGCACCCATGAATTTTCCCGTATTTTTTTTTACAAAATATCACCTTGTGATAACAATTTTTATTCAATTTTAATGACATATTGGATGGATATATAAATGAATTATACATTTAAAAAAAATAAAAAAATGGCAGAAAAATAACAAGCGGCAGTACCATCACACCCTACATATAAACCTAAAGTAGAAGATGCAATATCAGCAGTACTGTTGAATAAAAATGTTGGAAGATCACCTCCAAATAATTTTATAATTTTTGTTCACCATGCCAATGAGCTCAAGCAAGGATAAGAAGGAGAGATTCAGCAACTGCTATTTCACTGCCATGGAAGGGATCAAGCACGAGGGCGACCTCCACACCTGCCAGATCAAGCTGGTGGGTACATCTTCAAAATCCTCCCTGTCTGCTTTCCGATCACCGACGTTTGTTGACATGATCACGCCCAGAGGGAGAACCCACAGAGGCGCAAACAGAGGGTTCGGATCGGCTGCGGCGCGGGCTTCGCAGGGGATCGACCGCTCGCGGCTCTGAAACTTCTGCAGAGGGTGGAGGGATTGGACTACCTCGTGCTCGAGTGCCTGGCGGAGAGGACCCTCGCCGAGAGGTATCGATGCATGATGGCTGGCGGCTGCGGCTACGATCCTCGGAGTAGGTCTCGATTGTTCTATTTCCTTTTGTTTTTGTCCTAAGTTAGGCGTCGTTTTGATTACCATAAGTTAAAGTGATTCCGTTGATTTCTTATCCTATGTAGTCTGAAATGGAACGAAATGCAAATTTGTCTAGAAAATGAATGCAATCTTGCATTATTGCGCTTCCTGTATCTGATTGTTTCTTCGTAATGTGGTTTTCATGTCACGAGATGGTCCTTAGAGAGAGTACCACACTCGACCCACTTTCCTTTCTTGATAAATTTGAGAGGAAAGTGGGTCGAGCGTGGTTTTCATGTGACGAGATGGTCCAAGAAGTGAGAAGTCAGAGGACTTGTTCTGGCTTCGAATGCCTTTTGAGATTAGCCTTAAGGTGTCTTGCTAACTAAGCATTTTGAGGAAAGGCACTCAACGGGTGTCACATCATATTTCGAACCGGCTTAGTATGAGACATTGGATTGAGTCGAATTCCCATAGCGATTGGATTACAAATAATCCATTGGATTAATTTGTCGGACATGCTAAATGAAACTTGGAGTAAAAGTATTAATATCGAAGATATGAATTGACTCTCCCGAGCTCGAGCCTAAGCCCGAGACGGAGATGGAGCTGAGCGGAGCGCGTATACGCACGTATGTGGTCCTCCATTCCTCCTCGCTATTGTTGCTACAAGAGTTTGAGATGATGATTAATATATAAGTCCACCAAAGTTTTAGCACTACTCCATGTAATAATAAAGCTCCACCCAAAGTCACATTGTTTCAAAATTTGAGAATTCCAACTTTCCTCCAACCCAATTGGCTACCGACTTGAAATCAATTTTGGTTACCCAATGTAATATCATAGGTTTACAAATTAAAACCTACTTACATAACTTTAGATACAACAATTCCCCACTAATTCACCAATTTGAAGGGAAATTCAAAGAGAATCAAAAGACATATTTTCGTTGCTGCACTTTACTTTTAATAAAGGTACCTTCCGATTTGAACCTCTACCTGAGTTTACCACTTTCACTTTAACATGGATGAAGTAGACTACGTATTGAACATCAGACCTTAGTGTAAAGGTATATCGTAACAACAAAAAGCATTGTTCTTAGTTTGGTGCTCGTAAAGGCCGTGCACCTTTATCTCATTTCATGAGTGTATTCAGGAAATGTCCTCTTCCTTTAACTATGACCAATAATAACACTTACATAGGTAGTTAAAAAATGCACTTTCTGTCCCTTTTAATATCGTTGTTTTAGGATAGTTGGTCGGCAAAATGAATGATAAAAAAATACAGATTTGGAAAATTTAGTATGGATAGTTTTTTTATTTAGTAAGTGTAGCAAGGTTGAAAACATGGAACATGTAGTCTTAAGTTGCATGGTTCGAATTATTCACTGTATTTAATAATTCGTTTGTAATTATAATATTTGTGTCAAAAAATGTAGAAATAAACTATGCAATGCATACATGTTTTTTTTATGTTTTTGATTTTGCAAATTTCTATTTGGTTTGTGTTAAGATACTTATATTTTATTGCCTTTGTCTATATTATTTATTTCCTTTGTCCTGTTTATGTAATTTACCCTTTGAGCTTTTCTCCTATATAAGAGAGCTCTAGGGTTAGATGGAATATAACTTTTCTTTTCCCCTCAACATGGTATTGGAGCGACGTTCCTAAACCGTAGCCTGTGACCTAACCCTAACCCCCCCACCAAACCCTAGCTTCACGCGGCCACCGCCTTCCATCCACGCGGCCGCCGCCTCCCTCCACGCGGCTGCCGTCGCCAGGCATCGCCGCCTCCTCTCCCTTCTCGCGGTGTGGGCTCCTCCTCATGCGCCCCTTCTCGGTGCGCAGGCTGCTGCTAGCGCCTCTAGCGTGTGCCCTCACGATTCGACTTCACGCCTAGGATGCTCCCGCTGTCGCCGCCGCGTGAAGAGGGACCCCCCTTGGGCTGCATGCCGCCGTCCCTGTCAACTCGGCCTGTCATCTCGGCCTCGGTTTAGGTCCTCTTTTGGACTTCTAGGGTGCTAAGGATCATCTATAAACACCCTAGCTAATCAAAGGCATTTTTAAAGAATGGAAGAGGTTGTGGTATGAGTCTACACCCACAACTATCTTCCTGTATGTTGGTGTAGACACCGGTAGTTCTTGTTGCTGACCCAGTCTTGGAGATAGTTGTCATCATGTCCGACAACAAAGCAGAAGTCCCATCCCTGGGTGCCTTCAAAGGTCCATCAGCCATCGTCAAAATGGATGGAACTAATTATGAACTGTGGGCCATGCAGTTCATGAGCTTGATGCAATGCAATGGCAAGAAGCATATCCTCACGATAGAGGAGCCACGTGACAAGATTGGGACAAATGCCTCCTAGGAGGCGGATGATGCGTATGCTCGCGTGTGGCTATTCGAGACTGTATCCATAGAAATAGCTAATGATATTCTGAGCCAGCCTAATGCAAAGGCTATGTGGGACATTCTTGCCGCTACATACTCTCCGACAAAGAATGAGTCGAAGATACTCTAGCTCCAGCACGATATCTTCCCATCTAAGCAGAATGGTCACCCCCTTCACACCCTCTATTCTTCTTTGAGGGGTATGTGTAGAGAGATATTATTCACGTCTGTACTTTTCTTATAATTTTATTTTCTGTTGGACTCTTTATGTATTTTACCCATAGGCTGCTCTCCTATATAAGAGAGCCTAGGGCTGATGGAATAAACAAGTCTTCTTATTTTCCCAACATGGTATCAGAGCGACGGTCCTAGACCGGAGTTCTCGAGCCAAACCCTAACCCTAGCCCCACCTTCGAGCCCTCCGTGCCTTCCTGTATCGCGCACCTCCTCCACGCGTCTCCTCCGCGCCTCCGGTCTCGCACCTCCGCGCGCCTCCTCCGCACCTCCGATCTCGCGCCTCCACGCGCCTCCTCCACGCGGCGTGCGCTGTGCGCACTGTGCGCGCTGAGCGTCGTGCTTGGCCTGTGCACACTGCGCGCTTGCGCAAGATCTTCGCGCGTGGCCTATGCATGATAACACTGCGCGTTCCCTAGTGCGCGTGATCTTCGCATGCCCTAACGTGCGCCCCCTGCGCGTGACCTTCCTCCACGCAACTGTGCATGTACAGGGCTTGACTTCCGTGCACGTGCAACCCTAAGTCAAGCGCGTGTGCGCGACCTCAGAACTCGTTCCGTGCGCGCTTCTCCAAAGTAATGGGTTTGGTTGCTTGAGTCTACACATGCAACTAAACCCGTTAATGTCCGTGTAGACGATCATATCTTCAGTCTACTACCCCAATCTTCCGTTATCACTATGTCAGAGAGCAAGGCAGACATCCCATTTATAGTCGCCTTCAGAGGTCCAACGTCGATTGTGAAGATGGATGGTTCAAATTGTGAACTGTGGGCAATGCAGTTCATGAGTATGATGAAGTCAACCGGTAAGAAACACATTCTTACTGAAGAAGAGACTACTGAGAAGACTGGGGTCAATGCCTCATGGGAGGCAGATGATGCATATGCCAAAGTTTGGCTATATGGAACTCTGGCAATTGAGATTGCCAATGATATTCTTCATCAGCCCACTGCAAAAGCAATGTGGGATATTCTGGCTGTTACATATTCTCAAGCAAAGAATGAGACGAAGATTCTGCAACTCCAGCATGACATATTTACTATCAAGCAGAATGGACGGCCTCTACACTCTTTGTACACATCTTTACGTGGAATGTTTGAGAAGCTTATAGCTTCATGCCTCTCACAGCCACTCCAGAGCACCAGAAGACTTATCGGAATGCCACTATGATGGGTGTTTTTCTTGCTGCCCTTGATCCTGAGTACGAGGCAACACGTTCCCAGATCTTGGCGGATTCTACTATTCCTCCTATTGAGGAAGCTTTTCATAGGCCGAGTCGTATTACTGTTCCCTCGTCTGCTACGAATCCAACAGCCTCAGCCATGGCGGCAAATCGAGGTCGGGGAGGTCATCATCATCAGTTCCGTGGCCGTGGACTTCACGGTAGAGGAGGCCGTGTTTCGGCCATCATGTACCTTTTGCCATCGTTCTGGACATACCGAAGACACATGCTATTCTAAGCATGGATTTCCAGCTTCTGCACGAGTCGCTGAACAGATCGAGCCCCCAGCTGCGTCATCTATGGATCAACGCTTTGATGATCTTGTAGCCCGTCTGAGGGGCATCATTCCTCCATCTGGTCCCCAACATCAACATCTACTTCTGAGAGTCATGCCGACGTTGCCGCATCTGCATCTGCATCCACCAGTACATCAGGTAGCACCTATGCATTCACTAGCAGTAGTGGATCAGATACTTTAGAGTGGATTATGGACTCTGGTGCCACACATCATCTGTGTGGTGATCAAGGTCTACCTACAGGATACAGACAGGTTTCTCCAGGACGTACAATGGTTATTGCTAATGGAACACATTCCCTGATTACTGGTCATGGGGAGATTAGATGGACACCATCCATGTATCTCAAGAACGTGTTGCATGCACCTGATTTCTCGATGAATTTGTTGTCCATTAGCCAACTTACAAAGGATTTACATTGTCGAGCAATTTTTGATCCATCCTCTCTTGTTTTTCAGGACATCCTTACGGGCAACGTGATTGGGCGTGGCTATGAGCAAGGCGGCCTCTATCGCCTTAGTTGGACTCCTTATGCTGGAACCTCATCTCTACATGCTGGATCCATCTCCCCATTACTGTGGCACCTGCATTTTGGACATCTACCGCTTCAGAAGCTACGTCATGTGTTACCTCAGGTTTCATCTCACACGTCCATTCAATGTGATGCTTGTCAGTTGGGAAAACATCACATGTCTACTTTCCCAGTCGTCAGTGTCGGAGTAGTACCTCCAAGTTTGAGTTATTTCATATCGATATCTGGGGTCCTAATCGTATTCCTGATCATCAGGGACACATATTTTATATAGTTATTGTGGATGATTTTCTCTCGTGTGTCGCGGGTATTTCTGTTAAAGAACAAATCTGAAGCGGGGAATATTATCATCAATTTCATTAATGAAGTTCGTAATATTTTTTCCGCATCTGTTAAGATTGTGAGAAGTGATAATGCGCTGGAACTCTGTACTCATACCCTATCCAGTTATTTTTCATCTCAAGGATTATCCACCAAACATCCTGTGCCTATACTTCCCAACAGAATGGGGCTGCTGAAAGGAAACACCGTCACTTACTCGATGTCACCAGGTTGATTCTTATACAGAGTAATGCCCCTCATTCTTTCTGGGGTGGTGCTGTTTTTACAGTGTGCTATCTTATTAATCGAATGCCGTCATCCGTATTAGGTGAGAAGATTCCATTCTCTCTTATTTTTCCTGACAAAGAATTGTTCTCCCTTACTCCTTGCGTGTTTGGCTCGGTAGCCTTTGTTCACCAGTTGTCTCCCCGGACTGACAAGCTCTCTCCTAGGGCTGTCAAGTGTGTCTTTGTCGGGTACTCCAGAACACAGAAGGGGTACAAGTGTTCTGATCCATTGCGCAGGAGGTATTTAGTCAGTGCTGATGTCACCTTTTTCGAATCCGTTATGTACTTCTCGTCTACAGGTGATCAGCTTGTTCCCTCTGACACTACTGATGTTATATACATGCCACCACCACCACCACCAGAACCGTTACAATCTCCTACACCTCCTGTCACGGTGCCTGTTTCACCTCTGCCATTCCACTATACCCGTAGGCCTGCTTCTGCTCATGGTCACAACTCATCATCCAGCTCGCCTGAGTATGTTCTGAAAATATTACTATTGATGGATCTGATGATTTTCCTGAGCAGGATGTGTTACAAAGGCCAGCTGAGGAGACAGATGATTTACATGTACCTATTGCTCTACGAAAGCAGAAGCGGAGCTGCGCGTTATATCCTATAGCATCTTCTGTGTCGTTTGACCGTCTCACTGGCGAATTCAGGAACTTTGTCATTGCATTGTCAGCAGTGTATATTCCACGGAATTATCAAGATGCACTAAAGGATAGTTGATGGCGCTTGGCCATGGAAGAAGAAATGGCAACTCTTCAGTCCAGAGGCACCTGGAGCCTTGTTCCTGCACCTACTGGTGTATCTACAGTTAGCTGCAAGCCTGTAAGTGGGTCTTTACAGTTAAGCAGAATGCAGATGGCAACATTGACAGATACAAGGCTCGCCTTGTTGCTCGTGGCTTCACACAGACATATGGGGTGGATTATCTTGATACATTCTCGCCGGTTGCTCGCCATTCCACCCTACAGATCCTCCTTTCTGTTGCAGTTACTCGTGATTGGCTGCTCTACCAGTTAGATGTGAAGAATGCATTCCTATACGGTGACCTACAGGAAGAAGTCTACATGCAACAACCACCTGGTTTTGCTGTTGAGGGAGAGTGTCCTACGGTGTGCAGACTTCATAAGGCTATCTATGGCCTTAAGCAGAGCCCCAGAGCTTGGTTCCAAAGCTCTCAGACCTGTTTGAGAAACAGGGGTACAAACGTTCTAATGCTGATCATTCCCTGTTTGTACAGAAGACACCTAGAGGTATTATTGCTATTATGGTGTATGTAGACGATATTCTGATTACATGTGATGATGAACAATGAATCCAGGGGGCAAAAGAGATGCTGACGCGAATTCGTCACCAAGGAACTTGGGGTTCTTAGATATTTTCTTGGGCTGGAGTTTGCCAGAAATCGTCGTGGGTTGGTAATGACCCAGAGGAAATATGTCACTGACCCGTTGAGTGAAACATGAATGCTTGGTTGCCGACCTGCCACACACCTATGGATCCCAGTATGAAATTATATGATGATGACACTGATGAGGTGGATAAGAGAAGATACAGAGAACTGGTAGGCAAACTTCTCTATGTTACTATTACCAGGCCCAATATCTCCTTTGCTGTGAGTCGAGTGAGCCAGTTTATGGAGCAACCACCTCATGCACACATGGATGCTATACATATGATACTCAGGTATCTTAAGTCATCTCCAGGTGCGGGTCTGGTGTTTAAGAAAGGCAAGGAGGTTACTATATCAGCTTGTGCAGATGCAGATTATACAGGGTGCCCCAAAGATAGGAAGTCCACCACTGGGTTCGCTGTGTATGTTGGAGATTCTCTAGTCTCATGGAAAAGCAAGAAGCAAGCGGTTGTAGCAAGGTCCAGTGCTGAGTCTGACTATAGGGCTATGTCTCAAGTCAGTACAGAAATGATGTGGATAAAGGCTGTGCTTGCAGATCTATATATAGAAGTCCCGCTTCCTATGGCTCTGGAATGTGACAATCAGGCGGCTCTATTCATTGCAAATAATCCAGCATTTCATGAACGGACCAAGCACATCGAGGTTGATTGTCACTTCATACGTGGCATGATTCAGAAGGGGTTTATTGTTACATCCCATGTTAGCTCAGAGGATCAAACTGGAGACATTTTTAACAAGGCGTTACTTCGAGGGCCGTTCCAGATTTGTTTGTCCAAGCTGAGCATGATTAATATCTATGCTCCACCTTGATGGGGAGTGTGGCGAGATATTATTCACTTCTGTACTTTTCTTATAATTTTATTTTCTGTTAGACTCTTTATGTATTTTACCCATAGGCTGCTCTCCTATATAAGAGAGCCTAGGGCTGATGGAATAAACAAGTCTTCTTATTTTCCCAACAATATGTTTGAGAAGTTACATGGCTACATTCCCTTGACTGCTACACCAGAGCAGCTCAAGGCATATAGAGACTCTGTGATGACTGGAGTCTTTTTAGCATCCCTTGATCCTGAATATGATGCAGCTCGTGCCCAGATCCTCACTGATGCTACCATACCTCCAATGGAGGAGGCATATTGCAGGTTGAGTAGACTGTCTATATCATTTGGTAGCACTTTTCATTCTCAGACATCTCCACCTATGGCAGTATCACGTGGTAGAGGAAGCCCTTCACCATATCGTGGTAGGGGAATCCCCAGCCGAGACAGAGGAGGGGGTGGTCTATCCCGTCAGCAATGCACCTATTGTCACATGTCTGGCCACTCAGAGGAAACCTGCTACTCTAAGCATGGGTTTCCTGCTTCAGCCCGGGTCGCAGAGCAGACACAACATGCTGGGAGTTCATCACCTGCATCTGATTAGAGATTTGACGAGCTTGTGGCACGACTAAGAGAGATTATGCCTGTTACCTCTGGATCGACCAACTCTCCTTCAGGATCCTCAGAGGTAGCTGCCTCAGCATCAACATCCACGTCATGTATAGAATATACCTTTACTAGTTGTTACAGGGCAGACTTGTCAGTGTGTTTCGTCCGACTCAGTCTGGACGGTCTGTTGTGATAGCAGATGGGACACACTTCCCCATTACTGGTCAGAGGGAGGTGCAGTTGACTTCCACACTGAGACTTTAGAATGTTCTTTATGCTCCTGAATTTTCTATGAATTTATTATCAATTAGTCAAATCACCAAAGACTTATATTGTCATGCCATATTTGATCCATCTGCTTTGTGTTTCAGGATATATAGACGGGCATGGTGATTGGAACTGGCCGTGAGCAAGGGGGTCTCTACAGATTAGTGCAGTCTCTATATGCTGGTGCCTCTTCTCTTCGCACTGGATCTGTCTCTCCATATATGTGGCATCTTTGATTTGGTCATCTTCCTCTGCAAAAGCTGAGTCACATTCTTCCACAGATGTCTCCTCGCTCTACGTTTCAGTGCGAGGCCTGCCAGCTTGAGAAGCATCATCGGTCCACGTTCCGTAGTCGTCAGGGTAGAAGTAGTCAGAGTTTGTTTGAGTTGCTCCATTTTGATATTTGGGGTCCCAGTCGTGTCCCAGATCATCAGAGACACATGTTCTATCTTGTTGCTGTTGATGAGTTTTTGAGATTGTCTTGGGTATTTCTTCTTAAGAATAAGTCTGATGCATGTCCTGTTATTCAGTCCTTTATTAATGAAATAAGGAATATGTTCTTTGCAAAAGTCAAGTTTATTCATTCCGATATTGCATTAGAGTTTTGCAGTACACACCTTTCTTAATTCCTTAGGTCCTTGGCATTGTGCATCAAACATCCTGTGCATATACTTCCCAATAGAATGGGGTGGCAGAACGAAAACACCGCCATCCGTTAGACATTACCCGAACTCTTTTGATTCAGAGTCGTGCTCATCATTCATATCGGGGAGACGCGGTTTCAACTGCTTGCTATCTGGTAAATCGTATGCCCTCTTCGGTGTTGGGAGAGAAGATTCCGTTCTTGATTGCGTTTCCCGAGACGGATCTTTTCTCTCTAACGCCTCATGTTTTTAGTTCTGTAGCGTTTGTTCATCAAACGTCTCATGGTCTTGACAAGCTCTCCTAGAGCTGTCAAATGTGTGTTTGTTGGGTATTCCAAGACCCAAAAAGGATATCGTTGCTTTGACCCTGTTCGACGAAGATACTATGTTAGTGATGATGTCACCTTCTTTAAGTCCATTATGTATTTTCCCCCCACAGGTGACAAGCTTACTACTTCAAAGGATGGAGAAGAGGTCTATATGCATCCTCCGTCATCCAGCATGCCCAAGGTATGTACGGAACATTTGAGTTCTTCTGATGGCATTAATGATTTGCATGTACAGACTGAGGTACAATACGTGGATACTATGTCTTCTCCACATGCTGGGGATTTGGATATGCCTATTGCACTACGACGTCAGAAACGGGCATGCACTGTGCATTCTATTGGTTCTCATGTTTCCTTGGAGCGTCTTTCCAAGGACGTTCACAGATTTGTTGTGGGATTGTCTACTGTGGCTATACCACGGTCATATCAGGAGGCACTACAGAGCAGTCAATGGCGGCTAGCTATGGAGGAGGAGATGGCAACCTTACAATCATGAGGTACGTAGAGTGTTGTTAATGCTCCACCAGGTGCGTCTGTTGTTGGCAGCAAGTGGGTATTTGCTGTGAAGCATCGTGCTGAAGGTACAGTAGACAGATACAAGGTCAGATTGGTTGCTCGTGGGTTCACCCAAACCTATGGGGTGGATTATCATGACACATTTTCTCCTGTTGTACGTCACTCTACAATGCGGATTCTGATTACTATTGCTGTAGTTCGCGATTGGCCACTTTTCCAACTGGATGTCAAAAATGCATTCTTGTATGGAGATTTACAGGAGGAAGTTTACATGCAGCAGCCACCTGGGTTTGCTGCTGAGGGGGAGTCTAGTATGGTGTGTCGTCTTCATAAGGTTATATATGGCCTTAAGTAGAGTCTGAGGGATTGGTTTCAGAAGCTCTCAGAGTTAATTGAACAGAAGGGATTTGTCAGATCCATTGCAGATCATACTCTTTTTGTTAAGAGGAATCAAAGAGGTACTGTAGTGGTTTTGGTTTATGTTGATGACATTGTTATCACTGGCTGCGATGAACAGGGCATTCAAGCAACTAAGGATTTCTTTGGACAACAACTTGTTACCAAGGACCTGGGCATGCTTCGTAAGAACCTGGGCATGCTTCGTTACTTCCTTGGCTTGGAGTTTGCACGAAATCAACAGGGTATGGTTATGATGCAAAGGAAGTATGTTACTGACCTTCTATTTTAGACAAGCATGACAGGATGTAGACCGGCTACTACCTAAATGGATTCTAATGCTAGGCTCTATGCTGATAATTCTGAGGAGGTGGACAAGAGACGATACAGAGAGCTGGTAGGGAAATTATTATATGTTACTATTACCAGGCTTTATATATCTTTCGCTGTGAGCAGAGTGAGCCAGTTTATGGAGCAACCCAGGCAGGCACACATGGATGCAGTGTGCTTGATCTTGAGATATTTGAAGTCATCTCCAGGTGCATGTCTTCTTTTTATAAGAGATATGTCTCTCACAGTTACTGGGTGTGCAGATGCAGATTATGCTGGGTGTCCTAAGGACAGAAAGTCTACTTCAGGCTTCATTGTGTTTGTTGGTAGCTCATTAGTCTCATGGAAGAGTACGAAACACACGGTTGTTGCTCGGTCTAGCGCCGAGTCAGAATATAGGGCCATGGCCCAAGGGAGTACAGAAATGATGTGGGTCAAGTCTATCCTGACTGATCTAACGATTGAGGTGCCTCTTCCTATGCATCTCAAATGTGATAATCAAGCAGCCTTGTTCATGGCTAATAATCCATCATTTCATGAGAGAACGAAGCATATTGAGGTGGACTGTCACTACACTCATGATTTGATCCAAAAAGGGCTTATTTCAACGTCTTATGTTGCTTCAGGTGATCAGATTGCAGACATGTTTACTAAAACTCTTGCAAGAGGTCCTTTTCATCACTGTTGTTCTAAGTTGAGCATGATAGATATATATGCTCCATCTTGAGGGGGAGTGTTAAGATACTTATATTTTGTTGCCTTTATCCATATTATTTATTTCCTTCGTCCTGTTTATGTAATTTACCCTTTGAGCTTTTCTCCTATATAAGAGAGCTATAGGGTTAGATGGAATACAACTTTTCTTTTCGCCTCAACCGTTTGTAATTGAGAGATGAGTGGTGCAGAGAAATATAAATGCTATGCAAAATTATATATATATATATATATGAAAAAGGAAAGTAAGGTATGCAATTGGGAAATGAAGCAATACAACTAATATAATCTTTTTTAGATTTTTTTAATATGAGAAATGAAAGAAGAAAGTGAGATAATAAGAATAAACTCTCCAATTTCAAGTCCAACAAAAATTAATGATCCTAAAAAATATTTAGCAATCACATATCCAAATTGTAGCTCTAAAAAGTCAATCACTTAATCTCTGAAGTCTTATTTCTCAATTTCCAATTCAAGCACTCAAATTAATAAAAAAATTAGCCGAATATGTGATGAAAATTATTCTCACTATTCCCCTGCAATAAAATTATTCTTGTACAATTTCTCAAAATAATGTGTAATTAATATAGGATAAACATCCCGCAAGTATATTTCTTCTCAAAAATAAATAATTAGTTCCAATTGCTTTAAATCTAGTATCAAGGTGTATCAAAAGAAGGAGCATAAAACGGCTTTAAAACAACACCGAGTCCCTAATTTTTGGACGTAATATGTAAAAGTTATCAAAGGTTCGATATAAGGACTTAAATGCAATAAAAATATAAAACTTTTATATCCAAATAGTCCTGGGAAGGGCTTATCTTTTTTTTTGAGAAAAAGAGGGTGTAATCCCTTGGCTTCTCACTGGGTACTGGATGAGATAGGGTTTTTGTTCTTGTTTGATTCAGTTACGGCTTTCTCGAACACATTTGACTTCCATTTTAGTTATCTTCTGACATGTTAGAAACAACGATTTGGTGTGCAGGCATGAGTGCTGAATTCCGGTAGGATTAGCGATGATTCGGAGCAGACTGAAGAGAGGCTCCGTCTGTTCTTCTTCGCTAGATGGGACCCACTGCAAAGCTTATATTCAATCAAAATCAGTTATAAAGTTCCAGTAAGCCATGATGGATCTATAATGACACAATACATTATTGGAGTAGAAAACCTGACCCTTGATAATCAACTTGTTACGGGCACACCATATCGACCATAGTAGGGCAAAAGCAGTAGACACATCCTCTTGAGAATTCCACATGCTGCTCTAATGGAGCTCCAGAAAGCAATTGCATTCCTAGTCCTTTATACAAGAGAGAGCGACACCCTCTCAAACCGAGGCGGAGATCCCACACCCGAAAAATTGGTGATCGAATTCCTATTGTTCACTCTCGCATCTTCTGCACAAGACATCACATGTATGTAATAACCTGTCCGACACACCTTTGTAAGTGTTGATATATTTCTACATTCCTTTGTACCTCTCTGGTTATTTTATTTCTTTATGTCTATCTTATGTAATTTACCCATAGGTCTCTCCTTTATATAATAGAGCCTAGGGTTTCATGAGTAAACAACTCTCTTATTTTCTCCAACATGGTATCAGAGCGACGGTCTTAGATTGGAGCTCTCGTATCCAAAACCCTAACCCTACCTTCCGCCCCCGCTGCCGCGCACCACCCCCGACTCCACGCGCCGCCCCCTCGACTCCGCGCGCCACCCCTAGCCTCTGCACGCCGCGCCGCCTGTGCGTAGCTCACGCATCCGCCCGTGCGCCGCGCTGCCCTTGCGCAGCCTGCACATTCGTGCGTGCCGCTCGCACCTCCTCGCGCACCGTCCCTTTGCACGCATCGACGTCGGGCTCTTCGTTTGGTTGATGGATTTGGGTGCATAAGTCTTTATATGCATTCAAATCCCCGTATGTTTGTGTAGACATTGACTTTTTGGTCTACAAAACCCTAGTCTTCTATATCCGGCACTATGTCTGAGAACAAAGTTAATGTACTCGTCACAGACGCATTTAGAGGTTCAACGCCTAATGTCAAAATGGACGGGATAAATTATGAGCTCTAAGCTATGCAATTCATGAGCCTGATGAAGTCAAATGATAAGAAACATATTCTTACCGATGAGGAGCCGATGGAGAAGACTGGGGTAAATACCTCGTGGGAGGCGGACGACGCTTATGCCAAAGTTCGGCTCATTGGTACATTGACGATTGAGATCGCAATGATGTGTTATATCGGCCTACTACTAAGGCAATGTGGGATATCCTCGCAGCAACATATTTTCAAGCGAGGAATGAGACAAAGATCCTCCAACTCCAGAATGACATATTTACTATCAAGCAGAACAAACGCCCTTTGCATTCACTGTATACATCCTTGTGTGGGATGTCTGAGAAGCTCCACAGTTTCATGCCCCTAACGGCGACTCCAGAGCATCAGAAGACATATAGGAATGCTACCATGGTTAGGGTATTCCTAACAACCCTTGATCCAAAATATGATGCTGATCGCTCCCAGATTCTAGCGGATGCTACTATTCCTCCTATGGAGGAAGCGTTCCGCAGGATAATCAGGATTACTATTCCATCCACAGCCACTAGCCAGACTTCCTCGGCTATGGTAGCTTCTCGAGGAAGAGGAGGCTCTTCTACCTTCCGTAGACATGGACCTCGTGGTAGAGGATGTCACATTCGTCAACCCTGTACCTTTTGTTATCGTCCAGGTCATACCGAGGAGACATGTTACTCCAAGCATGGTTTCCCGGCATCAGCCCGCATAACAGAGCATATTGAGTCTTCTGCTGTTTCTACTTTAGATCAGAGGTTTGATCACCTCATGGCTAGACTGAGGGATATTATACCTCCTTCTGCTTCATCATCTTCGGGAGGTCATTCTGATGTGGCAGCCTCAGCTTCTGCTAGTACTTCTGCTACAGCTAGCACCTCAGGTACTTATGCTTTTAAATCCTGTCATGAATATGAGATTACAGAGTGGATTATGGACTTCGGTGCAACACATCATTTATGTGGAGACAGACAACAACTTATGTCATATAGACATGTTCCATCAGGGAGAACAATTGTGATAGCTGTTGGGACTCATTCCCCAATAATAGGACAGGGGGAGATAACTTTGGTGCCTTCGATGCATTTGCAGAATGTGCTACATGCTCCTGATTTCCGTACGAATTTGCTTTCTATTAGTCAGATTACAAAGGATTTGCACTGCTGAGCTATTTGTGACCCATCATCTCTTGTTTTTCAGAACATTCTTACAGGCAGAGTGATTGGGTGTGGCCGTGAGCAGGGTGGCCTTTATCGTCTGGTTCAGACTCCCTATGCAGGAATATCTTCTCATTCATCTAGATCAGTCT
This sequence comes from Ottelia alismoides, assembly GCA_037367405.1. Taxonomy (NCBI): domain Eukaryota; kingdom Viridiplantae; phylum Streptophyta; class Magnoliopsida; order Alismatales; family Hydrocharitaceae; genus Ottelia; species Ottelia alismoides. The sequence continues at coordinate 105,548 of JAZKJV010004464.1, read as the reverse complement.
CTCCGTTCACTTGGCACCTTCGGTTTGGTCATCTCCCTCTTCAGAAGATGTGTCATATGCTGCCACAGATTTCACCTGGTTCTTCCTTTCAGTGCGAGGCTTGTCAGTTGGAAGAGCATCATCGGTCTGCTTTTCCCAGTCGTCAGAGTCGGAGCAATAGGTTCATTTTTGAGTTATTTCATGTAGACATTTGGGGTCCGAGTCGTGTTCTTGATCACCAGGGACATATTTTATCTTGTGACTGTGGATTTCTCTACCTCTGTGAAGTTTGTGCGAACTGATAATGCTTTGGAATCCTTTACTCGTGCTCTATCTCATTTTCTTTTATCTCGAGGGATTATTCATCAAACATCTTGTGCTTACACTTCTCAACAGAATGGTGTTGCTGAGAGAAAGCATTGTCTTCTTCTTGATGTTAATCGGACTTTTCTCATTCAGAGTCATACGCCTCATTAGTTTTGGGGTGATGCGGTTCTCACAGCATGCTATTTGGTGTATCGCATGCTGTCGTCTGTTTTGGGTGAGAAAATTCCTTTCTCCATAGCTTTCCTTAAGAAGGAGTTATTCTCACTCACTTCTCGTGCGTTCGGATCTGTTGCTTTTGTTCACCAGTTGGTTCCATGTCTTGACATGCTCTCTCCTGGAGCTGTCAAATGTGTGTTTGTTGGGTACTCTAGGACTCAGAAGAGATACCGATGTTATGACCCTTTGCGCAGAAAATACTATATCAGTGCTGATGTCACATTTTTGAGTCTGTGATGTACTTCTCTCCTGCAGGTGATAGGTTGGCTTCATCGGACTCAGACGATGAGGTCTACATGCCACCTCCTCCTACGAGCTAGTCACCATCTCCTCTTGTGCCTATTGTCCCACCTCTACCGCCACCTCCACCAGTATCACCACCTCCTCCACCCCTCCTACTACCTAGTCACATGCGCCACTTGTTCCATCGTTCCCTAAATTCTATACTCATCGGACTGCTTCTGCTCATGGTCATCGCCAATCATCCAGTATGCCCCAGGTTTGTTTTGATAACATAGCTTCTAACGATGGGTCTGGAGATATATCTGTGCAGGAATCATTACAGGAAAATAGCCCACAGGTGGAGGACGTTCCCTCTGACCTTGATATTCCTATTGCAGTTCGAAAGCAGAAGCGGTCTTGTGCTTCCTACCCCCTTGCTTCTCAAGTCTCCTTTCATTGTCTAACATGGGATTTTCAGAGATTTGCAGTGGCTCTATCTGCCATGGAAATTCCATGGAATTATGAGGAGGCATTGAAGGACAGTTGCTGGCGCTTGGCTATGGAGGAGGAGATGGCTGCGCTACAGTCACGTGGTATGTGGAGTCTTGTTTCTGCTCCAGTTGACGCGTCCGTTGTGGGATGCAAATGGGTGTTCACTGTGAAACACCGTGCGGATGGCAGTGTAGATCGCTATAAGGCGAGACTTGTGGCAGTGGGTTCACCCAGACATATAGGATGGACTATCGTGATACTTCCTCTCCAGTTGCCAGACATTCTACTCTGCATATTCTACTTTCCATTGCTGTGACATGAGATTGGCCCCTGTACCAGTTTGATGTGAAGAATGCCTTCCTCTATGGTGATCTACAGGAGGAGGTCTACATGCAACAACCGCTTGGGTTGCTATTGAGGGGGAGTATCATAAGGTTTGCAGGCCACACAAGGCTATCTATGACCTTAAGCAGAGTCCAAGAGCATGGCTCCAGAAGCTCTCTGACTTGATAGAGCAGCATGGATTTGTGCGATCAACCGCCGATCGCTCCTTGTTTGTACAGAGGACCCGAAGAGGTACTATTGTTATTCTTGTTTACGTTGATGACATTATTGTTAAAGGGGATGGGGAGCATGGCATTCAGGGTGCCAATGACTTCCTAGGTCAGCAGGTTGTGACCAAGGACCTTGGACATTTACGTTACTTCCTTGGGATGGAGTTTGCCAGGAACCAGCGAGGTCTTGTGACGACCTAAAGGAAGTATGTTACATATCTTCTTTCGAGACAGGCATGGCAGATTGCAGACCTGCCACTACTCCTATTGACCCGAGCATGAAGCTTTATGATGGCACTGAGGAGGTCGACAAGAGGAGGTACATGGAGCTTGTTGTCAAGCTATTGTATGTGACCATTACCAGACCTAGCATATCCTTTGCCGTGAGCAAAGTGAGTCAGTTTATGGAGCAACCCAGACAGACACATATGGATGCAGTCCATATGATTCTGAGATATCTGAAGACTTCACCTGGTATGGGACTTATTTTCAGCAGGGGCACATCTCTCTCAGTTACAGCATGTGCATATGAAGATTATGCTGGGTGTCCAAAGGATAGAAAGTCTACCTCGGGCTTTGTTGTGTTTATAGGGAATTCCCTGGTTTCCTGGAAGAGCAAGGGGCATACTGTGGTTGCCAGATCGAGTGCTGAATCAGAATACAGAGCCATGACACATGCTAGCACAAAGATGATGTGGGTCAGATCTGTTCTTACTGACCTGACTATAGAGGTGCCTCTTCCCATGCACCTCCACTGTGAAAATCAAGCTGCTCTTTTCATTGCCAACAACCCCGCATTCCATGAGAGAACGGAACATATTGAGGTAGACTGCCATTATACTAAATATATGATCCATAAGGATCTGATTTCTACCTCTCATGTTAGTTCAGGAGAGCAAACAACATATATCTTTACCAAGGCATTACTCAGGAGGCCATTTCAGAAATGTTCGTCCAAACTAAGCATGATTGACATCTATATGCTCCATCTTGAGGGGGAGTGTTGAGATATTTCTACATTCCTATGTACCTCTCCAGTTATTTATTTCTTTATGTCTATCTTAAGTAATTTACCCATAGGTCTCTCCTCTATATAAGAGAGCCTTGGGTTTCAGGAATAAACAACTCTCTTATTTTCTCCAACAGTAAGCAAGCACCCATGCCACATTAACCAAAGGAACACCTTGATCTGCATCGGAGTTTTGCTTGCCCAAATAGTTTTGCAACCCTGTCTGAAATCATATGATGTACCATTCTGTGCATGGGTGAAGAAATGATAGGCCTTCTTCATGGAGAAATTGCTGTTCACCCAAGCAAAAGAATCCCTTCCGCTCGTTGGGCCCTCAAGATCGGACACATTACCAAGCAATGCAATGAGATTATTCAGCCTCCGCTCCGAAAAGGCGGAAGAAAAGGACAGAGACCATGTACTTGTCGATCAAACCTGACGAAGTATAGTGTTCTGATCAACAACAAGGGTGAAAAACCGTAGGACCTCACCCCATGCTTCAAACGAGGTTTTGACAATGGTTGAAGACCTCACACTTGAGTATATCTATGCCGACAGTGGCCGACGGAGGGACTTCTCTTTAATTATGAGAAGTCAACGAGGTGTTCTTGTCAATTTTGTGAGTTCATGCATAAGTACGGAGATTGTTAGCATGCATATTTTGATGATAACAAAACTCGTGTTAGTCAAAACTTGTGCATATAGACAAAACCTTGTGTAAAGCTTGTAACTAGGTCAAGAACATGAAAGCTACTGGATCGGGAAGAAGCTCAAGCTAAAGAGCTCAAGTTTAAGTGAAGAAGAAGCTAAGAAGCTCAAAGAAATTCAAAGCTAAGGAAATTCAGCTCCAGCTCAAGGAAGGATCTCAAGTTCAAGAAGAAGAAGAAGCATTTTCTTTGATTGAGTCCTGCATTATGTAATTGTCTTAATTTTCGATCTTCTATTAATGCATTTCTGGGGTGAACACCTATGAGTGTATCCCCCTTGTTTGGCTTAAAAAAAATTATGCAATTGTCTTAGATTGTAAAAGACCTCAAATCAAGCATATTGCATTTCAACCCTTTGACTTTGACTTTCAGGTCAAAGAGTCAAGCTGACCGATCAATTATTCTCACTTGATTGATCACCACTGATAGATCAGTCTTCTTTTATGGTCGATCATTATTTGAATTATAACAACTATATTCTTGATCGATCAACCTGGCTTTATGTCGATTATCTTTTGATTCTGATCGATTAATTGAATCCCTATGATCGATCATTTGATCCCGATCGATCATCATTTGTATCCTGATCGATCATATTCCAGTTTCAGAAGATTTTTGAAGGCGATTTCATGCATGATTTGTTCACAATGGCTACTTTATGAGAGCCAACGTCTATGAGACCCTAAGACCTATAAATAGGACCCCATACCTCACTTGTTTTACACAACAAAGAGCAATAAGCTCTCATCTCTTTGCTTTCCACTCTCTACTATGAGAGAATGATTGAAGAGCTATTTTCTGCTGCGTTCTTCATTTCAACAACTCTGGTTCTCTACATACAATTCTTATGAGCACGTTTCTCGCTCTGTAATATCTTTTTAGGTTTGCCTTTTATTATTCACTGCATTATTTACTTTGATATCGATGTCAGTAGGATTGTTCACTTTTAATATGGTTGTGTTGATCGCGTAATCAACTCAAATTGTAATACCATTGGATTGCCCACCTAAGCAACTCAGGTTAGTGGGAGACCCATGTGGGTCAGGTTGAAAGACCGAATCAGGAGACTCAGGTCGTGGTTTTTACCCATGAGGGTTTCCGCATTAAAATTATGCACTTGTGGTTTGATTGATTATCTTGTGATTGAAAGTGCTACGCAACACTTTGTTGGTTTAAGTTTATTATCTACAACGATCGAGGTCAAAAGTCCGATCCACCCGCACTCCCATTAGTCGGTGTCCGATCGGGTTACGTGAATCAATAATTGGTATCAGAGCCTCGTCCGTGTGAAGTAAGTTACGCTCCGATGCATACATGGCTAGCATTTTAGGATCGTGATTGGAGCGAAGTTCCGCAGTTCGTCCACCCCTCTTAAAACGGATGGATTACTCTAGTTGGAAAACAAAAATGACGATCTTCCTGCAGTCATTAGATTTCTCAATCCGGAATATAATAAGGAAATGATTCAAATTTATCCAGGAGACATGCTACACCGTCGCCGAATTTGCTTAGATGATGCTCAACTCCAAGGCAATAAATTCTATATGCTGCACTCTGTCTCAGGCTGAATTCTATCGAGTCTGCCCAACTTGTTTTAAGAGTGGGGGGCATGCTATTTTGGATGTCTGCCCAACTTGTTATCTTGCAAAAGATTATATTGACTTGTAAATCTATAGGCCTTCTCAAAATTTTATACAAATATAATTTTACAAGTAATAAACATGTACGAGAAGCTGGCGGCTCAATTTACAAGGTTGGTTTGCATGAAAGAAGATACACATTGAGCATCACTTGCTTCCATTTTTTATGACACTTTCATCAGAATGCCTTGCTCCATTTTCTCGTTTTTATCCTTATTATCCTTTTATCTGATGAGCCTGCAGTTTCAGATTGGGTCTCTCTGCTTCTCCCTTTATCTATCAAGAAAGGGGTTTGTATAATCACAAATATGGGTGCAAGTAAGAATATTGTCGCTGACCAAACTTAGATGTTTATAGCACTTCAATCTTCATATGTATATCTGATACATCTATTTTGGAAGTTGATCCACATGGTGCTCAGAAACAGATTCTGGATATTGCTATGAGGTTGGGATTTGACGTCACCGTAGCTTTGGCATATGAGACACATATAACTGAATCTGGTATCTGTTCCTCTTATAATTTGAATTCAGCTTTATGCATCTATTTTGATGACATATGAAAATACGAACTTTTTTGTGCTTCTCTCATGGAACTTTGATAAAGCTATCATCAATAAAAGAAACCACACTATAACGCGCGTTCGGTTCATTATTTATTTGAGCATGTGGTGGCAATATTGTTCCCTACAAGTGTCTTGACTCTTTGTTTTCCCTCAACAGAGCAAATGGTTCAACTAGCTATTGCAGAATCCTCGTTACCACAAGATGAATTCCGAATAATCAAAGGTGTATGTAGATACATTTGCATTTTGCTTCTCTGGTATCAGGCTTTTTTTCTTCACGAAATTGCATGAAAGAATCCAATGAAGTTGCATGAAAGAATCCAATTCCTATAGTTATGCGGGAGTGCCACCAAGTGGCGGCGGCAGAGTGGTTATCTTTCATGTCATCGTCTTAGAGACGCAACATTAAGCCAGGTTGTCTTCTTAGAGATGCATGATTAAGTCTCAAGTGTCACATTTGTCATGACTACTTCTGGAGCAGTCACCTGGTCCCGTTTCTCACAAAAAAAAGGGATGCCAAGTGTCTTGCAGCAGCACATGCACTTCTATAGGCTATGGTCCTAAGAATACATTTGTTAATTGGAAAAGGAAACACCTACTTTATGTTGGTTTGCACATTATCTAATTGAAAAGAGAAGACATTATTCCTGCATGTTGTTGAACATATACTGGTTCGTGGAGGAGCAAATTCCCCTATTATTTATTGGGATATTTACACCCATAACCCTGCGTAATATGGTAATTACCCCAGGAACCCTCGGTAATAACAAATTACATCCAGAACCCCGAATAATGCTTAACCTTTACATTGCATAACCCTGTATCAATTTCCGTTTGAATTCTCCGTTAACTCCGACGGAAAAGATAATATATTGACTATTTTACCCTTCGAAAGACATCGTATTTACAATATGATGCCATTCTGCCAAACCCCTCTCCCAGACAAGCCTCCCTCCGCCCGCGCCCCTCCTCGAAGCGCACCCCCTCCCTCGACCGAGTTCCTCCTGGAAGCACCTCCCCCCTCCCGGCCGAGTTCCTCCCGGCCCCCTGCCCACCTCGGGCCGAGTTCCTCCCAGAAGCAACCCCCTCGCCTGCACCCCTGCTCACCCCCCCCCCCCCCCCCCCTATTGCCCCTGCGCACCCCCTCCCCTGGAAGCCTCCCCGCGTGCCTGCTCGTCCTCCCCCAGCCTCGAATCTCCCCCCGCCCTCGGGCTGCATTCCTCCGGGAAAGACCCCTGCCCAGGAGCCCCGCAGAAGCGCCCCCCCGGCCCTGTTGCCCTCCCCCGGCCGAGTTCGTCCCCGCCCGAGCCCTGCGGAAGCCCCTCCGCCCATCCCTGCTCGAAGCTCCGCCCGCGCCCAGGCCGAGTTCCTCCTGGAAAGCCCCCCTCCCCTGGAAGCCCCCCCGCCCCTGCTCGCCCTCCCCCGACTGAGTTCATCCCCGCCCGAGCCCTGCGGAAGCCCCTCCGCCCATCCCTGCTCTGCTGGTGAAATCCGCCCGACCTCTGCGGAAGCCCCTCCGCCCGTCCTCTGCAGAAGCCCCTCCGTCCGCGCCCAGCTCCACCCCCTCGGGAGCCCGTGCCCAGCTCCACCCCCTTCCCCCGAGCCCTGCCCTCCCCCGGAGCCCCGAGCCCTCCCCTCCCCCGGAACCCTCGACGAAACCCCCTCCCCGGCGCCCCGCGCCCAGCTCCACCGCCTCCCCCCGAGCCCTGCCCTCCCCCGGAGCCCCGAGCCCTCCCCTCCCCCGGAGCCCTCCCGCCATCGACGAAGCCCCCTCCCCCCTGGACCTCTTCATTTTTTCCCCTCCTGGACCTCTTCCTCATTGATTAATCTCTGCCATTAGATCACTGCTTGGTTAGATTAACTCAGCCATCTGGTTGAGTTAGTGGACTAAATTGACGGAAGGTTATAGGTGTAAAACGGAGCGGTTATTCAAGGTTCTGGACGTAATTCGTTATTACCGAGGGTTCCTGGGGTAATTACCATATTACTCAGGGTTATGGGTGTAAATATCCCTTATTTATTCAAACTTTAGTTTGGATTGGAAGCAAAATACTTGCACATCTTTTGTTTACTTCCATTTTACAAAATTGATAGGATCTTCTTGGCTACCTTTAATCTCATAATTTATATGGTTTATCTTGTGAAGGCTGTCAGCACCTATATTGGAGCAGCTCCAATTGTTGAGTGTCTCGAGAAGTATAAACCACATGTCATAGTCACCTCAAGAGTTGCAGATGCTGCCTTGTTTTTAGGTCCAATGGTATGGCACATGCTCCGTGTTGAGACTCTACAGTTAGAATAATGTTTATTTAAATTAAAATCATCAAGGGAAGTTATTTTAAAAGAATCTCATGCTTCTCACCCCTTTGATTTTTTAGGCACCTTTTTTTTGAATGGTTTCCATATATAAGTTTAGGTACTGTTCTTACAAAAGAAAAAAATTTGAAACTGAAATCTGTTAAGTTATCTTTTTTTTTGAACAAAAATGGTGGACCTGAGGCGGGCCACGCTCAAACACTTCCTTAACCAACCAAACAAAGGTAAATAAAAACAAAAGGAAATGGCCAGCAAAGGCACTCTAAACACAAAAACAAAAATCAGCAATATATTGAGTCCCATAAGGCCCCGTTCGGTTGATGGGGAAAACTCCCCTTTGGGGAGTTTACCCCCCATAACCCATTCCTTCTCTCTCTAATGTGGGCCCCACATTTTCTATTTTTTAATACATTAAATAAATCAATTCTCTTTTATCAATTCCATCAAAAAATAATATATTATACCATCATATCATATAAAAATATTAAACTACTCCACTTCTACTCATTTTTCCAAACTTCAATACAACCACATCACAATAACTGCACACTTTTTCAAACTTCAATACAATCATATCACAACAAACCCACTTCAAACCCACCTCCAGTTTAACCCTTTATCCAAACACCAAAACATAAAAACGGGTTACCCACTATCAGTTTAACCCACCCTAACCCGCGTACCAAACACATCCTAAGAGTTTGAGATAGCTATCTGTGCACACACCAATAAGATGAGTGCACTTCCTTAATAGTAGGCTACGGTGTACTGCCGATCTTCTCTCATCTCTTGAAGTCTTGAGGCTCTGTCCAAGCCGTCCCCAATAATCCGATAGTCGAAAACACAGCCACCCATCAACTTTAGAAATATTCTAATCAGACAACAGTCAATAGAGCCATGTAAGAAGTCGTATTGATTAAAAAGTAGAGCTAGGGGATATCTGTTGTGCACACATTGTCATAAACAAAGTGTGCATGCGTGCACCTAAGCTTAAGAAAGCCAAGACGATGGCCAATCGCCACCTGCAGATAGCCCAATCCATCTTCTGAACCAATTGTCCAAACCATTGCTCAGACCACTAAATTTCCCAACTGGAGAATAATGGCCAGTATGATGCAGCGCATTGTCCATGTAGACCTATGCCTCTCGAAGATGATGCCATTACGAGAAACCCATATCCACAGAGAATTGCTAGATGTCTGAAACTTCCTGGCACCATGTTGATCAATGAGACGATAGAATCCCGGAATTGCGATCCCTATGAAGTATCTAACCATAGCTAGACAAATAAACTCCAAACCGTTCTTGATGAGGGACGCTAGAAGAATAAATGTTCGTTCCATTCGAGAGAACTTGAGCATCTTGGACAAAGCACATCTACCATCGCTAAAACCCTTGCACAGTGTACCTTGGTCAAAACACGCCCATGAGGTTGTATCCAAAGGAAGACTTTTGATTCTAAGAGGCAAATGAGACTTCCAAATGACATTTAAGAAGTGCTGTTGCAGTTTTCTATCCATGGACCATCGGTGCAATATGACACATCACTTCATAAGCTTTCTTAACACTGAAATGAAATGGCCACTATCCCAATCCAATGATCCCGACCCATTCTCGGGTAACTGTAGTTGCTCAAATCAAGAATCATACCGAGGAACTCTTTGGACCTAAGGTCAGAAAAAAATTGAGAAAAACTGAGGGTTCCAAACATATCTAGACCATGCTGCAGCTTCAGTTAACTGTTGGTCAGCCACCATAACATATAATCTTTGGAATCGATCACAAAGACGATCCATCCTAAGCTTGAATCTTTCCCATTGCTCATCATAAGACCCCCAGCGATAGAGCTACTTTTGGTGGTATAACGCCCACACATCACCAAAATTTTGATGGATTCCTTGTGTCCTTGGAGGAAATAAGTTTTTGATTGATGGGATTTGGTATGATAATTATGAGATATATGATATTGATATTCATATATTATAACATATTGATTTTTCCCATTAAGCGGAATCACCGTCCAGGAGGATGTTGCTGCCAGAATCTCCTAATTGTTCCAGAGCACCTATTCCCTATTCTGATGTAGGATAACCATCCAGAAGTTTTTGCAGTTCAATCAAGTATGATGGAAAGTTATAAATTGAGTGTATTAGTCTTCTTGTCCACAAATTCTAAAAATCTAGTTGGTGAGCAACGCCTTATTCATTTCCTCCAATCAAAATACACCAAGTAGCCCTTTTCAATCGACACCATAGATCGGTTCCACTTTGCTGGATGTTACCCTTGCACTTCTTGAGTTGAGGAAGCCCACAAGAATCTAAGCATGAGAGCTTCTAGTTGAGCTCTAACACAGACATGTCGCAACTTTATAGAGATGAAGAAAATTGAGATGGCTAAAATAGATTTTAATTACACCAAGCATCCTCTCCTTAGAAAGAGTGAATGCTTTCAAATCGACCAACCGCTTCTCCATCTTCTTGATCAAAGGACCCGATCAAACAAATGTTAACCACTTACTAGTAGGTGGTAACCCCTAGCAAGGAATATGCAACAATGCCTTTGAAAAAGATAAAACCTGTCTGACCTCATCATACTCCGAAGGAAAAAGTCTAAGCATGACATGGAGTTACTTTTGGTAATATAGAACCAATACCCTGCCAAAAATTTAATGGATTCACTGTGTCCTTGGAGGAGACAAGAAAACTTCAGCTGACTTTATAAATTGAGTGTATTAATTGGCATATCAGGTCATCATCTTCTCACCAAATCCTAAATACACATTTGGTGAGCAATGCCTTATTTCATCAATCAAAGTACACTAAGCAGACCTTTTTGATCGACAACATGACTTGGTTTCACTTCGCTTGACGTTACCCTCACCCTTCTTGAGTTGAGGAAGCCCAGAAGAATCTACGCATGATAGTTTCTAGTTGAGTTCTAACAAGGACATGCATCCACTTTGTAGAGATGAAGAAAATTGGGATGGCTATTAAAACAAACTTTAATAACACTATAAATGCTTTTGAACCGGCCAACCTCTGTTGGAGTATAAGTTGTATGCGCCTATTGTTTTGTAGCAGGGTAAATGGATCCTGGAGGAGATCCATTTACCCCGTCTAGTGTTTAGTCCCACATCGTCCAACGGTGGGACTTGGAGGCTCTAGAGAGGCTATATAAGGAGCCCCAGACCTCCTGTATCCATTGAGAAAGTCAATAGACAAACACACCCTATTGGAGGGCTTCTCCCGTGGTTTCATCCCGCTCCTCACGGAGTAGGGTTCCACGTAAAATCCCGCTGTTCTATTCTTATTATTTATCTTTTCCATGTTACGCTTCCGCTTCCGATTTTCTAACATGGTATCAGAGCGGGTTCGATTCTCGTGGCTTCATTCATGAAGATTTATTTTAGTTTTTCAATCTGTCCGAGATTCGATTATCAAGAGTCGATTATGATTGAAGATTATCATTCTGTTCGGTTTTGTTGTCCAAGTTTCTAGGGTCTGTTGAAACCCTAGTTTTTTTTGCAGTCACCTTCAATATAGATATCCAGTCCATATCCAGTTGAATCTTGGCGAGATGCTCATGCTCATTTATATTCATAGTTCAAGTTCAACAATTTTTATGGGTTTTGATAACCCTAATATCTCAAGGTTTTTCGCGCACCATCGTGCACAAAAACGGCGTACAGGGCGGCGTACAGGGTTTCTTGAAACCCAATCCTTTCGTCTTCAACGTCAACCAGACGATCATGCGCAGACGATCATGCGCATAAGTGATTTCCATCCCTCCTTCTTCCAGATCTGGAGGGGCAGATTTGGACTCCAGCACGCGCGATGCGGCTATCAAGGCGGTGCCTCCCAGCAGGTCTTCGACGATCCCCTTTTCCAGGCCGTACCCCCTAGCCAGGCGGTGCTCTCCATCCCAAGCCACAGAAGTCCTGTTCTAGATGAAATCTCCTCGTCCAGGCGCGCCTCTCCAAGTCGCCAGTGCTGCCTGGCGGTGCACCCGCTACAGGCGGGAGCCTCTCTCCCCGCGACAGTTCGAATCTCTCTGGCTCCCGCACGTGATGATTTCCCCTGCGGCGGCGAGTCACCTCCTGGCAGCGCTCTCCGCGCGCAACCCATTCAGTTCCCCGACGGCGGCGTGTCACCCCCTGGCGGCGCTCCCCGCGCGCAACCGGCGAAGGCGCGCAGGCGGCGCGAGCCCCTCTTTCCTCTCAGGTCGCCAACGCGAAGCTTGCGAGACCCCGTTCTCCTGGTGCACGATTCCTAGCGGCGCAGATGCGCTAAGGCGACTCTCTCCTGCCGCGATCCCTCCGATCACGCCAACAGCTTGCAGCGGCTGCAGCAAGCGGCGATTCCCGCTCAGAGCCCCTTGGCGGCTCCCTCCCGGCGCGAGCTCACCGCTGAGCCCTAGGCGGCTCCTCCATCCAACAGGCGGCGGTGACGATGAAGGGTTCCCACGATGGGAACCCTAAGAAGAAGGGGGCTGCGTCTTATAACGAAAAAAGAGATTTGTTAATTTTTTTTAAACGCAGTGGGGGCCGTGAGCCGTGTTCTTTAAAAAAAAGCTGTGGGCCTATGCGGCCGAGGGCCTGATAAAAAAAAGAAAGAAGAAGAAGAAGGAAAAGGCCGAGTTATTTTGTTTAAAAGAGAGAGAGAGAGAGAGGGGAAACTGGATTTTGTAAGGCCCAAATGGGTTAAGTTTGTTTGTTACAAAAAAAAAGAGAGAGGAGAAGAAAAGAAAAGAAAAAAAAGGCGCGTACCAAAATGAAGAGCCGTACGCAAGGTTAAAAAAAAAGGGAAGATATTTGCGGAAGCCGTAAAAAAAAAGAAACGGCTTAAAAAAAACTGAAGGCTTAAAAAAAAAAGAAAGAAAAGCCGCAAGTTTTTGGTTGTTCTTGTTTACCCCCATGTTATCTTGTCTTCTCCCAACTTGGTCGACGTTCATGTTTTCCGACAAGTATGGGAGAAAGGGGGAGTATGGTGTAGAGTCACAGGTCTAGATCCAGAATTCAGATTCAGATATCAGTCTCCAGACCAGCCAGATGATCAGACTCTGCAGTTCGGTTTCAGACTCGACGATTGTCTTCCGAGTTCAGTTTCAGACACGCACAAGTGTGCGGTCATTGTCAGATGTGCATATGTTGCCATCATCAGTTCGAGGTCCCCATCATTCTTGTTGTTGTTCGGTCAGAGTTTTCATGTGAGCCATAGGGACTCCAGAGCAGAGGACCATTCCCTTGAGGCAAGGGTTTCATGTGGTATCATAGGTACACCAGAGCAGTGCATCATTCTCTGAGCCAGATGGGAGAGACCCAGTTCTCCGACGAGGAGACTTCAGGCGCAGTTTCAGACTCGATGGTCAGATTCCGAGTCTTCAGTCGACTCACACTCCAGCCCATTCGTCCTCCTCACCTGCACGGCATGAGAAGCAACGTCCTCGACTGCAACAATGTGCGCGTTGGGTTGATATTGTCCGTAGTGTCCTGTAGCGTTGAGTTGAGTTTATTTCTGTTTGTCCAAGCTGAGCATTGCATGCTCCAGCTTGAGGGGGAGTGTTGGAGTATAAGGTGTATGCGCCTATTGTTTTGTAGTAGGGTAAATGGATCCTGGAGGAGATCCATTTACCCCATCTAGTGTTTAGTCCCACATCGTCCAACGGTGGGACTTGGAGGCTCTGGAGAGGCTATATAAGGAGCCCCAGACCTCCTTTATCCATTGAGAAAGTCAATAGACAAACACGCCCTATTGGAGGGCTTCTCCCGTGGTTTCATCCCGCTCCTCACGGAGTAGGGTTCCACGTAAAATCCCGCTGTTCTATTCTTATTATTTATCTTTTCCATGTTACGCTTCCGCTTCCGATTTTCTAACAACCTCTTCTTCAACTTCTGGATTTTTTAATGATTAAGGGGCGAAGGGTGGGGTTGAACCCTGGTCCTTAGAGTGGGAAGCTTACTGCTTCTATCACTAGACCATAAGGTGGGTTCCAACTTCTTGATTAAAGGGCCCAATCAATAAATGTTAACCGCTTACTACTAGTAGGTAACCTCGGGCAATGAATATGCAATAATGCCTTTGAAGAAGATAAAACCTATCGTCCTCGTCATACTCCGAAGAAAAAAGTCAGCGTGACAAGAGTTGACTTTTGGGTAGGCATCCCTCGATGGCACTCCTTTTCTTCTAAAAAAAGTTGACTTCTCCCTATTAATCCATAGCCTTGAAACATCTCCAAACAAGTCCAGAAGGAAGGATGTGTTCTGGGCTGCCTCAACACCTCCTTCATCAAAGAAGATTGGGCCATTTGTATATTGCAAGGAGGGAGATGTTGTCTTTGTGGTAACCATCAAAGATGCCACTCATTACAACACCATTTTACATAACCGCCGGAGCATCTGCAACAAATACAAATAGTAGAGGTGCCAAAAGGCATCCTTGTCTCACTCTTAATTAAGGATGGCATGATCCACATCATAATTGACTGTTGACCACGAAAAAATAGGAGATAGTTGTAACACGATGTTTCGTCCATGCTAACCACTTCCCAGTGAAATCTGACAACGCAAATATGCCTAAATAAAGTGCCAATTGTTGCTATCATAAGCTTTTCTAGAAATATACTTTTCCAAGAACCCCGAAACGGAAGAATGCTCGTAATCTAAAATAAATTCCAAGGCCACAGGTTTCCGATACGTATCAACTCAGGATGATAGCCATTTGCATTGGTAAAACGATTACATCACAAATGCCATCTCAACCGGTTTGTTAGTATATTCATAAAAATAAGGTATAAAACATTTGAAAGGGCAACGAGTCAGAAGTCCTCAATGCGATGCGAAGGGATATTCTTCATAACCTGCACGATTATTACTTTATTAATCCTTTTAAACCCAAAGTTTCATTTTCAAACTTCAGAAAACAAAACAAAATATTTTTTTTAACCACTTCCTCGAACTCTTTATAAAAGAACATGTGGAACCCGTCTGGATTCAATGACCCTTCATTATTGAGATCCTCATTGGTACTTTGAACAAGGGATGCCAATCTGGGTGCATCTATTAGGTACCCAACTTGAACCCACTCCATTTAATGACCCAAACCCGTCCCATTTGATTGGATAAGTTTGGGTTTGAAACTTACTACCCATACATATACAAGTGTTTGTGTGTATATGTGTGTTTATGGGTTTTTACGTTATTTAAGGTTGTCAATTCGAACTCATATGAAATATATTTCATTACATTTCCCCTCATTCATTCACTAATTCGTATTCAATTGTCTTTTTATATCTCTAACACTAACATACATATATTTTCAATCTGATAGAGACAAAACATGGATTTAAGCAAACCTACAGATTTAGTTGGGACGTTCCCTACTTGCGACGCGTTGCATCGCCCGGATGCAATGAAAAATTGGCAAGGGCCGCTACATCGCAGCCTGGATGTAGTTCAAAATTTGCAAGGGTTCTCGCATGAGGAACGCATGCGGGTAATTAAGCTAGTTCCGCTGCATCATCGCCCGGATGCAGTCCAAAATTTACAAGGGTTCTCGCATAATGGACGCATGCGAATAAAGAAGTTAGTCCAAAGGAGATTGCAACAGAAGTTGCGGATTGGTAGTTGGAGTATTAGCACTTTGACTGGAAAATTGATGGAGATAGTGGATATGATGGAAAGAAGAAAGATTCATATACTATGTCTTCAAGAGTCTAAATGGGTTGGAGAGAAAGCAAGGGAGATCGAGAAGACTGGCTTTAAACTTTGGTATTCATGTAAAGATAAGGGTAGAAACGGTCTTGGAGTGGTTGTTCATAAGGTTTTGAAGGATTGTGTGGTTGAGGTGCAAAGATTCGGGGATTGGATTATTTTGCTAAAATTGGTGCTTGAAGAAGAAATTCTGAATATAATCTCAGTTTATGCACCGCAAATTGGTTTAGATGAAAGGATTAAACAAGCTTTTTGGGAGGATCTAGATAAGATTTTACAAGGAATCCCACAAAGAGAGATGATTTGCATAGGTGGAGATCTTAATGGACATGTGAGAAAAGATGCTTCAGGGTATGCTAGTGTTCATGGAGGACATGATTTTGGGGATAGAAATGAAGAGGGAAAAGTCATCCTCGATTTTGTAACGGCATATGATCTTTTCATAGCAAACACTCTCTTCAAGAAGAGGGAGGAGCATTTAATTACTTATAAGAGTGGGCCAACTAGAACACAGATAGATTACTTTGCATTGAGGAGAAGAGACCGGTTATCTTGTAAAGACTGCAAAGTAATCCCAGGAGAGAGTTTGACAACCCAACATCGCTTGTTAGTCTTGGATGTACAAATAAAAGGGCTGGTAAAGAAAAGGAGGGTTTTGAAGATCATTAGAACTAGATGGTGGAATCTTCCACTGAAGCAAACGAGCTTCAGGGAGAAGGTTTTAGAAGATTTATCTTGGGATTGTAGTTGAAGTGCAAATGAAATGTGGGAGGCAGTGGCATCTTGTATCCGAAAGGTAGCCAAAGAGATGCTAGGTGAATCAAAGGGAGGAGCCCCAGGTCAAAAGGAGGCTTGGTGTGGAGTGAAGGGGTGCAAGAGAAGCTGAAAATTAAAAGAGCATGCTTTAAAGCTATGTCTAAGGATAGAATAGAGGAAACTGTCACAAACTACAAAATAGCGAAGAAGGAAGAAAAGAAGGCTGTAAGCGAAGCTAAGTCGAAAGCTTATGATGTTTTGTATAAAAATCTCGACTCTAAGGAGGGCCAGAAGGATATATTCAGGTTGGCCAAAGCAAGAGAAAGAAAGACCAAAGACCTTTCTCAAGTGAGATGCATTAAGGACGAGGAAGGTCACGTGCTTGTTACTCAGAAGGATATAAAGACTAGATGGGAGCAGTACTTCCATAAGCTTTTCATTGGGGAAGGAAATAGAGAGATCACTTTGGGTGATCTAGCTAGTAGGGAAAGTTACTTGAATCGTGCAAGCTATAGACGGATACAAAGAAAGGAAGTAGAGGAGGCTTTGAAGGTTATGAGACCTGGGAAAGGTGTAGGACCGGATGACATCCCTGTAGAAGTATGGAAAATTTTAGGTGAGCGAGGTTTGACTTGGCTTACGAATCTATTCAATGTTATTTGGCGAAGCAAGAAAATGCCTGAAGATTGGAGGAGTATCGTGGTGCCTCTTTATAAGAATAAAGGAGACATTCAAACTTGTTCAAATTACAGAGGTATCAAGTTGATGAGTCATATTATGAAAATATGGGAACATGTGACCGAAAGGAGGCTGAGAAAAGTTTCCAATGTAAAAGAAAATCAATTCGGATTCATGCCAGGTCACTCAACTATTGAAGCCATCCATTTGCTGAGGAGAACAATGGAGATTTATAGAGCTAAAAGGAAGAACCTCCATACGATCTTTATTGATTTGGAGAAGGCTTATGAGTCTGTCCCACGAGAGATATTGTGGAGAGTTTTGGAGAAGAGACAAGTGCCTGTCCTATACATTAACCTCATAAAGGACATGTATGATAGGGTTTTATCTTGTGTAAGGACCCCGTATGGGAAGACTGGCTTGTGTAAGGACCCCGTATGGGAAGACTGGCTATTTTGACATCAACATTGGTTTACATTAAGGTTCAACTTTGAGTCCATTTCTTTTTACTTTGGTTATGGACGAGTTGACAAGTCACATTCATGATGAGTTACCTTGGTGTATGTTATTTGCTGATGATATTGTGTTGATTGTGTCTTCAAAAAAAAGGATATTGTTTTGATTGATGAGACTAGAGATGGAGTAAATGAGAAGCTTGAGGTCTGGAGACATGAGTTGGAGAGTAAATGATTTCGTATAAGTAGGGCTAAGACAAAATATATGGAGTGCACTTTTGATGGAAGCAATGGTGAAGGAATTGAGGTGAAGATTGGTGATGATAACATTCAAAAGAGAGACTCTTTTAGATATCTGGGATCTATTTTGCAACACGATGGGGAAATTGATGGAGATGTTACTAATATAATAAATGCAGGCTGGCTAAATTGGAGAGGAGCCTCTGCTGTTCTCTGTAATAAGAAAATTCCTTTAAAAATTAAAGAAAAGTTTTACAAAGCAGCCGTGAGACCTGCTATGCTCTATGGATCTGAATGTTGGCCTGTGAACCATAGACATGTGCAGAGAATGACTGTAGCAGAAATGAAAATGCTAAGGTGGATGTGTGGACACACACGTAAAGATCGGATTTCGGAATGATGCAATCAGAAAGAAAGTTGGTGTTGCGTCGATCGAGGATAAGATGCGAGAAAACCGCTTAAGATGGTTTGGTCATTTGCAAAGAAGATCAACTGATGCACCAGTTAGGAGATGCGAGTGTTGGGATGTTGAGCCGGCTAAGAGAGGGCGGGGACGACCCAAGAAGTGTTGGAAAGAGACCATACGAAGGGATCTTTGTTTTGTGGATATAAGCCCAGGATTGACCCAAGATAGATCTGAATGGAGGCGAAGAATCATGTAGCCGACCCTACTTAATTGTGGGAAAATGCTTTGTTGTTGTAGAGACAAAACATCCAATTAATATAAGTCCATGATATTCCTCGCATACATGTTGCATATATTCGACATCCCCACACTGATCTCACACATTATGTATAACCAACGAATTAAATGTCAATGTGTTGTTCAATATTTCCATTCAATATATATATCTCTAGCATCCTCAAATACTTTCTACCTTTAATTGGTTTATAATTAACTCTTTGTTGGATGTGTGTGAAGTTGTTGTATACCTTTATTATCTTTTTATGAGAATTTATTGTATTGTGGATAACCATTGGGTACATTGATACTCAGTGGTTATATGGGCATTTGCTTAGAACCACACACTTAATAAATGGGTGGTTTCAGCAGTTATTGTAGAGATGGGTATGGGTTTGGGAATATTAATACCTGCTTCGTTGCCATCCTTACTATGAATTTCATTGTCCATAATGACCGAATCAAATGTTCTCCGTACTCAAGTGAAATTCTCGTAGCCCCCGCCCTTAGCTAGCGCCGAGTTCCACCTCCTGTTCACCTGGTTAAAGTCTTGTAATGATCCCATAATCGCTCTATCAATTTCCTTGAACACTATAATGAATATGATTGACTACTAGCAAAGGAATACTATTCTCACACCTTCTACCGCTTGCCATGAGGTGAGAATTTTATATTGGTGTCGTCTTCATTAAAGTAGCCAAAGTTGATCGATTAGGTCACACAAGGTGATCGATCGAGAGTTAATTCATAACCAACGTTGATCGATCAGGTCACACAAGTTGATCAATCAGAGGTTAATAATAACCAAAGTTGATCGATTTGATCATACACGGTGATCGATTTAAGATGATCTTTTTGTGAAAAATTGACTCGTGGAGTGTTGAGATGCAACTTATATGATCATGCAAGTATGTTTAAGCATATGTGAGCTTTTACATGTACTGAAACAAGTATAAATACAACACTTGAATAGAAATTAGTAGAACTTTGTCTTTGATTTGGAGGATTGGGCTTAAGCTCCTAAGATGTAATAATGTAAGTGCCTGTTGATAATTGCACGTCTCATTATTAAAATCTGGGATTCATGATTCAAGGTTTTAACACTTTATCACATAAATAAATGGATCTAAGTATTAAATTGGACCTCATTTAAATTGGACCTCATTTTAACAATGGTAGTGTTGAGAGTTATTTTGTATTTGTCTAATTCTTATATCTCTTATGTAGTTTGTCCTATAGGATTTCTCATCTCTATACAAGAGAGCCCTATGGCCGCATGAATAATCAATCTATTCATTTCCTTTCCACATGGTATTAGAGCGACGATCCGAGACTGGAGCCCATAGTAAGCCATATCGCGATATATCGACGATATATCGACAAGTGGCCGATATATCATCAACATGGCCGATATTTGCCCTTACAAGGCCATTTTATTCACAAAATCGCTCCGATTTGGGCGATATGGTGTCGATATTTCATCGATATATCGATGATATGTTGTATCAACACGATACCGATACCGATATTACCTACACTGCTGGAGCCCTGAGCCCCGCCAGCACCACCTCCATTGCTAGCCTCCACCTGCACATGCACCGCCACTGATGCGTGCATCGCCACCCCAATGCGTGCCTAACACCGCCGCCACCCTCCGGCGTGCACTGCTCTTGCATATTGTACGACCCTTGCAACATCCCCTTGCTGCTGTGAGGGCATAACAGGGACTCCCCACCGCCGTTGTGAGGTCTCACCACTGTAGTGAGGGCTTAAAGGCGCTGCCCTTATCGCCGTGAGGGCCTAGCATGGTCCTAGTAGGGCCTCTCTGTTGCCGATGCACATGTACAGCATACCTTAGTTATCACCAGCTGCACTTGCATTGCCAGAGGCCAACCGTGCAACACTACTTCTTCATGGGTCAACTCTAGGCAATCCACATCTTCCCCAGGCTTCTGTACGGCCTGATTTTGGGTTAATCGAGGTGATTTCATATCGTTAAATCCACCCATTCGACCCTAGAGAGTCCTTTGAGTTGATGGGAATTGTTGTGCTTAGCGATGTCAAAAAAGTTGGGGCTAAACTCGATAATAGCTTGTGAGTCACGCTCGAAAAGTTATTGAGTCCGAGTCGGATAACTGACTCGTTGAGGTTACCGAGTCGAGTTCAAGTTAAGGTGTGCTCAACTTGGTATCTTGACATGATAACTCATTTTATTTTAAGGATTTTTAGTAATTGTGCCCTCCTTAGATATTGCAAAATGAATTATGCACCTCCCTTTTTTGGAATATCAATTTTGCCCCTGACCTTCCACAATGATCACTTGTGCCCTTCTGTTAATTTGATCGTCAGTGCCTTGAACTAAACCATAGTTTGAGTAAATCATGGTATAGGTAACATTGGCATAAGCGTCCAAATGAAGGGGGATGATGTCATCACCCTTTCTTCCCCAGGAAGGGGAAAAACCCCTCTCCTTTCTAGAGAACAACTTCCCCTTCCCTTCACCTTCGCTAACCGCAACTGCCATAGGGACGACTAGTTTCTAACCAATAGATGCCCCTACAGTAGATTCAGGGGCGACAAGAGGTGGTCGGAGAGGAGGGACTGGAGGGGTAGGGGCTGGAGGGGTGAGACAATGGAGGTGGAGGTTATCGGAGGAGGAGGAGGGACTGGAGGAGGAGGTGGAGGGAGGAAGAGTGAAAGGAAGAAGAAGAAAAGGATAAGAAAAAGACATTTCTACCCTCAATTTTTAATCTAATTACCTTTGTGTCCCCGAATTTAATGTCCGTTTGGGATGGGAATAGATGACAACTAATCGAGGGGCGCAAGTGATTATTGTGGAAGAAGTCAAGGTAGAATTGCTATTCCAAAAATGGGAGGGGTATAACTGATGTTGCAATATCTAAAGAGGACATATATGATAAAAATCCTTATTTTTATATATTTTCCATTCCATATTTACCTACATAATGTATGTATAATATATACGAAGAACAACTGATGCAACACCAACAAAATGTTTGGAGTAGAATGGTATTTAACCATTTTTTCTCATAATCCTTAATTTCTAACTTCTCTTCCTGCTTTCTAATTTCATTCATACAATTATAATATAATTTAAAAGGTGTTAAAAGCTGGATATGGGCTATATCCTTAACCCATCCAGTTTGTTATCCCTCTCCCCATCTCCAGTCTTGACTCCCCACGCACATGATGCTACGAATCCCCCTTTCTTCTTCTTCGTCATCTTCATCTGGGCGACGTGGCCTCTCCTTCTGTCCTTTAAATTTGTACAAAAGTTGTTGATTTACCATAATCGCTCTCAGTGTGCAACACTGTCAACGTGGCTGTACAAGCAGTACAACCATCGGTATTGGAGGTACGAATCTACAACCTCTACAAGCAACACAAGCCCTACATGCTCTCCTTTGTACACAACCGTCAACGTGACTCTACAAGCAACACGACTCTATAAGCAACTCCCAGTGGACGCTGTGCACAAGCTCTACAACCTCTCCTTCGTGCACAGATCCAAGTTTAGGTACATGACTTTTTCTTTTACCGTTTATATGTTACAATCTACAACCTATATGTCACTTTTTGACGAAATAAAAGATATCTTAAAAAATGACGTATGTCCCATACCTTCGTCCATGAATTAGGAAATGCAAGCTTGAGCGTGATTATCATGATAATTATAGAACAAAAACTAAAGATAGGAAGCTGCATATTGGTAAATGCTCCTGACTATAATCCTTATCAAAAGAGACTCTAGAAACAAGAAATTTTCAATTCAAGTTGATTTTTTGGTTGTTGTAAGAATAACATGTGTTAATGGATTTTGTTTTGGCTTTTATACTATGCATTATTGTCATGTTGTTTTTCGTGTTTTCTTTGATTGTTTGTCATTGCTATTTGATTTATTCTAATAAACAATAAATATAAAATCAACCTAATAAAAGAAGGCCCGTTAAGAGGCTCATGAGCTAACTAGAACTCAATGAGTTTGAGTTTGAGTTAGCATTCTAGACCTCGAAGCTTATTGAGTCCTAGCTCGAGCTTGAGTTAGAGTCTGAGTTGGAGCAACTCGGCTCGTTCAACTTGATAGATAACCCTAGTTGTGCTTGTGCTCTGAGTATTCAGATCATTCTACACCTCCAGTCACGTCCTTCCCAAACTCTATTGGTCGTCATGCTAGAAATCAAGGTTGATGTATCCTCCTCCAAGACCTGCAAAGGCCCAATGGCCATCGTCAAGATAGATGGGACCAACTATGATCTATGGTCTATGCAATTCATGAGCATTATGGAGTGCAACAACAAGAAGTACATTCCGAGGCAGCCTGAGCTTGCCGACAAGATCAACGTGAACACTTCTTGGAAGCAGGATGATGCGTATGCACATGTTTGGTTATCTGGTGCACTTACCACAGAGAGAGCCAATGCCATTCTCCATCAGTCCACTGCCAAAGGCAATGTGGGACATCCTTGTAACCACATATCCTCAAGTGAGGAATGAGATGAAGATCATGCATCTTCAGTACGACATACTGACCTCTTCATGCTTTTTATTCCTGGCTCATGGGCATGTTTGAGAAGTTTTACAGCTTCATGCCTCTGAACGCTTCAATAGAGCAACAAAAGGTTTACAGGAACGCCGCAATGGTTGGATTATTTCTAGCGACACTTGATTCACAGTATGATGTTGCACGTACACAGCTTCTCACAGGAGCGTCTATACCTCCCATGGAGGAGGCCTATAACCGACTGAGTAGGATCACGATACCTCCTACATCCACTACGATGACCACTTCTCGCAGTAGAAGCTGTTCAACACAATTCTTAGGACATGGTGTTCATGGCAAGAGAGGTGGATGCTCTCGTCAACAATGTACATACTACCAACATTTTGGGCACTTTGAGGACACTTGCTATATATCAAAATAAAGAAAGAACAAAATAAATTATAAAGCTCTTCAGTTAAAATTTGAATTTTACTCCGAAATCTTGTGTATGATTGATTTGGTTTGGATTAGATCTAAAATTTAGAAACTAACTAAAGAAAATTCTTCAAATAATGCAAAATACTGTAACAACTCAATACATCAACGAATAAATAAGTGAAAATTCATTAACATATGCAAATTTCGATAAAAGTGAACAACAAATTCTCTTATTTTCTATATTGCTGAAATGAGATGTAATTTTGTTTAAATTTCGCTTATATTTTGTTGAAATCATGGAAAAAGAAATAAGGTAGCGTTTCGATTTCGGTTACATGTAGAAATGGAAATTTCAAAGAAATTTGGTGGGATTTCGTTGAAATTTGAGGCCATGCCCACCAAGCCCTGCGAACTGACACTATAAACTCTACGAATCAATCTACAACAAGTGTCGTCCTTGCCACCCCGGATTCTCGCAACCTACTTTAGGATCAGGGTGCGATTCGTCTCCTCCGATCTCGGAACGCCAATCCTTCCCATCCTTGGGAAGAGTAACGGTCTCCCAGTCAACTAGACGAAACCTCTTGTTCATGACCTTCCTCATAAATGGGGAGGGGGACCTCCTTTGTTATTTGAATTGGGTTTTAATAAGATTTATGCATGAGGATCATATTGGGTTCCAATGTATAAACTTTAAATAAGATTACTGCAAGAAGTCATTTGTAGTCTAGCAATACATGGACATGGTTCTTGGGCTTCTTATAAGAGCAAGAGGCCTCATTTAAAGACATGAAATAAGAAATCTGTTATTATATGAAATTTCAGCAAATTCTAGGTAAGTTACTAAGGAATCTTAATGTTTCGCCTATTTCATTGAGATTTCATCCGAACAGTGCTGACATGCAATGACATCTCAGGTAAAGTCCTGGAAAATTAGATCATGCGGGTTTCGAAATAGATGGGCTAATGAAACCCGAGTTTTTGATGAAATTTCATTGAAATTCACTGAAATTCGATGATATTTGATGCTATGGCTGATGACAACCGTAACAACGAGACTCCTATTTGTCTTGGTGTTTTTTTTGAGTAAAAAGAGGGTGATATCCTGAGTTGGGACTCACCGCACAAGATCTTTATATTAAAAATGAAAAGAGACATACATTACCTTGTGGACCAGAAACGGTAAAGAGAAAGACAATAAGGCATTACATTTTTTGAATAAAATCTCTGATTTTTTAAAATTAGATTATTTCTTCCTCCTCAGATGGTCCAAAGAGCTGCAAAACGTAGTGCACAATCATCCGTGGAGTTGCTCCCCACCGACCTCATCGACCTTCGGAAATCGGCCACTCCACCATGTGAGACCCATGTCGCCCCAACCTCCTTCCATACTTGTTCTGACAACGGACAACTAAAAAACAAATGCTCCACATCCTCTGTCTGTGCGCCACATCTATCGCACTGAGTATCCGGAATGTCAAACAACCTGCCCCTTCTCGCTTTATCACACAATCTGCCCCTTCTGAGGCATCGCAGGAAAACCTTCACTCTATCTAGGATCTAACTTGCCCAAATTATCTTCATATTTTACTTCAGGTCTGGGTCCGGGTCCTCCTTGTTCCCCCTGAATTCTGAATAAGTCTTCTTCGTCGAGAATCTTCCCCCATCCCAAATGAAATGTTCCCTTCCCTGAGATATGCAATCAGGAGAGAGCAACTCGAACTGTAAACTAACCAACTCCTCCAGTCGCTGGTCTGAAAGGTCAACCAAAAACTGTGGGGCCTACAAACCAGACTCGCAAGCCTTTGATACGGAACACCCCTCGGTTGCCGCCAACGCAAAGAGTTGGGAACCTGCTGTAGAGCGCCCCATCCTCCGTTTAGTTATCATGCCAAAATCGAAAGACATCCCAGCCTCCCACCTTCGATTTCAATCTCGGCCTCAATTGGGGTATAATATCTTGAACACTGCTCCAAATGGAAGATTCGAACCGTTTTCTTCTTGCCTCAAGCGAGCCCTTGATGCCATAAATGATGCGTAACAGTCTGGCAGCCAATCTATCTGTGTCACCCCAAATCTGAACCATTCACTTAGCCAAAAGTGCTTTATTCATGCTGGTCACATCCCAAACCCCCAAGCCTCCTTCGCTTCGCAGCTTCGTGAGTTCCTCCCATCCCACTAGATGTATGCCGGGCCTATGCTGCTTCCCGTCTGACTAGAAAAAACTTCGCATCATTATCTCAATCTTTTTTCTAACCTGTCGGCATCATCCTTGTTGAAAAGAAAAAGATGGGAGTCGCCGAAAGCACATGCTTCAAGAGAATCAACTTCCCCCCTTAGAGAGGGTAACCGCCTTCCAACCTGCCAGTCTCTGCTCAAATCTCCTAAGGACCATGTCCCAATCTGCTTTCCTAAGTCTGCCCGCCACTAGAGGTAGACCTAGGTATGAAATTGGTAACTCACCCAAGGGGCAGCTTAATAACTGCCCTTCTGCTGCTCTCAGCCTCATCCATCCCAAAGTGAATCATCACTGACTATGTCTATTAATCTGAAGACCAGAGATGCTGCTGAAGATATCCACCAGTTGCATCGTCCTTCTGTGCATATCCTCTGAACCGCCCAGGAAAATCACCATGTTGTCCGCATGCTGCAATAGCAGAACAGAAATGGTCCCCAAGCGGAAGTAGTCATGGTGTTTTTAAATAATGTATTGTACGTGACAACCTGCTATTGATAAAAAGATAAAGATTTGCAATCAAGTAATGCGGCCACCTCTATATTATCTAACGAATAAATGTGCTGCAAAAACATAATCCCCTTAGAGTGACGAGGAACCTCAATCTCCAGAAACTATCACAATGAACGGAGATCCTTACTGACAGAGTCTTTCTAAACAAAAGCTATGCTAAAATTGATTTTTTAATCCGACCACAGAGTAAGCATCGGGTCGAGGCAATCTGTGCTACCGTGTATTTATTGTGCAAGTAATTGAGGTCTCAGTTTGAGCAAGCTGAGTGAGCATTGCGTGCTTCAATTTTTGGGGGAATATCGAGGAAAGTGAAGGGGTTGGGTCAACTGGACTACTTGTAGAGATATTTCTAGTATTTATGTACTCGTCTATTATGTTTATTTTCCTTGTTCCACCTTATGTAATTTACCCATAGGCTTTCTCTATATAAGAGAGCCTAGGTCCCCTGGAATAAACAAGTTCTCATTCTCATTTCCACCAACATGGTATCAGAGCCTCCACCCTAAAACCCTAACCCTAACGCTAGCCACCGCCCCTCTACCCTTCTCATCCCGCCGCCGCCGCCCTCCCTCCCCACCACCCCGTCACCGCCCCTCCCAGCCCGCTGCCCCTCCTTCCGCGCCTACCCTTCCTCCGCCACACCCTCATCATCCCGCCGGCGCGCTGCCCCCGCCACCCCATCATCTAGCCGGCATGCCGCCCCCGCCACCCCTCCCCTCTCTTCTCGGCGCCGACCCCCCTTCCCTCTCAACTCAGCGCCCTCTTCTTATCTTTCTCGTTCTTCATGGATTTGAGTGCATAAGTCTACATATGCACTCAACTCCATACATGTTTACGTAAACAGTTATTCATTGATCTACAAACCCTAGTTCTTCGTCTTTGGCAACAATGTCAAAAAACAAAGTCGACATGCCCTCCATCGGCGCTTTCAAAGGTCCAACGCCAATAGTCAAATTGGATGGGACGAATTACGAGCTCTGGGCGATGCAGTTCTTGAGTCTCATGAAGTCCAACGATAAGAAGCACATTCTTACCGAAGATGAGCCAGCAACGAAGACTGGGGTTTATGCCTCATGGGAGGCTGATGATTCGTATGCCAAGGTCTGGCTTTCAGGCACTCTGATGATGGAGATTGCTAATGATATCCTCCATCAGCCCATGGCTAAGGCCATGTGGGATATCCTTGCCGCGACGTACTCGCAGATGAGAAACGAAAGCAAGATCCTCCAACTTCAGCATGACATATTTACGGTCAAGCAGAATGACAGGCCGTTGCATTCGTTGTATACATCCCTACGAGGGATGTTGAGAAGCTTTACAGTATCATTCCCCTGATGGCAACCCCTGAGCAGCAGAAGACGTTCCAGAATGCTACAATAGTGGGGGTCTTACTAGTGGCACTTGACCCGGAGTATGATGTAGCTCGCTCGCAGATCCTGACGGATGCTACTATTCCTCCAGTGGAGGAAGTGTATCGACGGCTCAACAGAATCACAGTTCCTTCTACTGCCACTACTCCACCTCCTTCAGTGATGGCAGCTTCCAGAGGCAGAGGTGCATCTTCTTCTTTTCGTAGCCATGGACCTCGTGGTCGAGGTGGCTGTTTCCGTCAACCATGCACCTTCTGTCATCGCCCGGGCCATGCGGAGGATACATGCTATTCTAAGCATGGTTTTCCGACATCAGCCCGTGTAGTTGAGCACGTTGTGCCTACATCGACATCTACTTCAGATCAGCGGTTTGGGGATCTTGTCGCCAGACTATGTGATATCATGCCTCCTGCCACCACTGACTCGCCAGGAGGTCACTCAGACATAGCAGCTTCAGCCTCTGCCAACACGTCAGCCTCAACTAGCACATCAGGTAGCGTTTATGCCTTTACGTCCTGTCACAGTTCTGATGTTTCAGAATGGATTATGGACTCCGGCACGACACATCATCTCTGTCGAGACAGAGATAAGTTTACATCATACAGGGAGGTTCCACCAGGGAGATCGGTAGTAATAGCAGACGGGACTCATGCACCCATTATTGGACAGGGGGAGATCAGTTTGACACCCTCCATACGACTATAGAATGTTTTGCATGGTCCAGATTGTTCAATGAACTTACTTTCTATTAGTCAGATTAAAAAGGATTTGCATTGTCAGGCTATTTTTGACCCATCGTCTC
Source organism: Ottelia alismoides (assembly GCA_037367405.1). Classification (NCBI taxonomy): domain Eukaryota; kingdom Viridiplantae; phylum Streptophyta; class Magnoliopsida; order Alismatales; family Hydrocharitaceae; genus Ottelia; species Ottelia alismoides. The sequence continues at coordinate 77,142 of JAZKJV010004464.1, read as the reverse complement.
TTATTTTTCAGGACATTCTAACGGGCATGGTGATTGGTTGTGGTTGTGAGCAGGATGGTCTCTATCGGTTGGTCCGCACCCCCTATGCTGGTGTCTCATCTCAGTCTAGTGGAACTGCTTCTCCCTTTACGTGGCATCTGCGTTTTGGTCATCTCCCTCTTTAGAAGCTGCGGCATATCTTGCCCTAGATTTCACCAAAGTCTTCTTTTCAGTGTGAAGCGTATCAGTTGGGAAAGCATCACAGATCTACTTTCCCTAGTCGTGAGTCTCGGAGCTGTCGCTCCCCTTTTGAGTTGTTGCATGTTGACATTTGGGGTTCGAGTCATGTTCCTGATCACCAGGGACACAGGTTTTACCTAGTAGTCGTTGATGATTTCTCCAGATTATCTTGGGTCTTTTTATTGAAAAATAAGTCTGAAGCAGGGGATGTAATAAAAAATCTTATCAATGAAGTTCGGAATGTTTTTACTTCTAATGTGAAGATTGTGCGCACAGATGATGCCTTAGAACTTTACACTCGTGCTCTTTCACATTTCTTCTTGTCTCGTGGCATTATGCATCAAACAACTTGTGCCTACACGTCTCAACAAAACGGTGTTGCAGAAAGAAAATATCGTCATCTTCTTGATATAACTCGGACTTTACTCATTCATAGTTGTGCTCCTCTGTCTTTTTGGGGTGATGCTGTTCTTATGGCATGTTATCTGGTCAATCGTATGCCATCCTCTATATTGGGTGAGAAAGTTCCTCTTTCAGTTGTCTTTCCTGACAAGGAATTGTTCTCCCTAACTCCTCGTGTTTTGGTTCAGTTGCTTTTGTCCGTCAACTCACTCCGAGGATTGACAAGGTCTCATCCAGGGCTGTCAAGTGTGTGTTTCTTGGGTACTCTCGTACTCAAAAGGGTTACCGATGCTATGATCCTGTGAACAACATATATTATGTTAGTGCCGATGTCACCTTCTTTGAGACTGTGATGTATTTTTCGCGTACAGGTGACAAAATGACTCCTTCCACTACTGATGATGAAATTTATGTACCACCTCCTCTGCGTCGGTCTGATAACATACCAACTCCTGCTGTGCCACCACCATCACCACCACCGCCACCTCCGCAACCACCAATCCCACCTTTACCGAAATTTTATACCCATCGTCCGAATTCTGCTCATGGAGGCCGTCATTCATCCACCATGCCCCAGGTATGTCCAAGTGATATTAGTAACGATGGGACTGACAATGCACAAGTGCAGGAGAATGACATACAGGTGGACACTGCTGATGATTTGGATGTACCTAATACCTATTGCCTTGAGGAAGTCTAAGCGGACGTGTGCGTCTTATCCACTTGCTTCACAGGTTTCATTCCATCGCTTCACTGGTGATTTTCAGAGATTTGCCGTTGCCTTATCTACCGTGGAGATACGACGGAATTATCAGTGGTTAGCCGTGGAGGAGGAAATGGCTGCCTTGCGGTCTCGTGGTACATGGAGCTTGGTTGCTGCTCCCCCAGGAGATTCTGTTGTCTGTTGTAAATGAGTCTTTAATGTCAAATATAATGCGGATGGCAGCCTTGATCGCTACAAAGCAAGGCTAGTGGCATATGGATTCACTCAGACCTATGGCGTGGATTATATGGACACCTTTTCTCCGTTGCACGTCATTCCACTCTACGTGTTCTTCTGTCAGTCGCTGTGGTACGTGATTGCCTTTGTTCCAGCTTGATGTTAAAAATACCTTTTTATATGGGGATCTGCAAGAAGAAGTCTACACGTAGCAACCTCCGGGGTTTGCTGCTGAGGGGGAGTGTTAGATGGTGTGTAGACTTCACAAGGCCATATATGGTCTTAAACAAAGTCCACGGGCATGGTTTCAGAAGCTTTCAGATTTAATCCAGACGCAAGGGTTCAAAAGATCAAATGCTGACCACTCTTTGTTTGTCCAGAAGACTCCCAGAGGTACTATTGTTATTATTGTATATGTTGATGATATACTTGTTGCATGAGATGATATGCATGGGATAAAGATGACAAAAGCATTTTTAGGCCATCATTTTGTGACTAAGGATCTTGGTACTCTACGATACTTTCTGGGATTGGAATTTGCGAGGAATGCGCAGGGTCTTGTGATGACCCAAAGGAAATATATTACAGAAATGCTTGTTGAGACTGGTATGATCGGGTGTCGACCCTCCACTACTCCCATGGATCCTAATATGAAGTTATATGGAGATGATACAGAGGAAGTTGACGAAAGAAGATATAGAGAAATGGTTGGAAAGCTTCTCTATATTACTATCACTAGACCTGATATTGCTTTTACGGTTAGTCGGGTAAGTCAGTTCATGGAACAACCCATACAAGTGCACATGGATGCTGTATATATGATACTAAGATATCTAAAGTCGCCTCCAGGTGCAGGATTGTTGTTCAGGAAAGAAACAAATTTCTCTATCTCTGCATGTGCTGATGCAGATTATGCAGGATGTCCTAGAGACCGGAAATCTACCTCAGGTTTTGCAGCATTTGTTGGAAGTTCCTTAGTTTCTTGGAAAATCAAGAAACAAACAGTGGTGACTAGATCTAGTGCTGAATCTGAGTACAGGGCCATGGCACATGCAAGTACGGAGATGATGTGGGTTTGAGCCGTATTAGAAGATCTGCATATAGATGTACCTCTACCCATGCAATTACAATGTGACAATCAAGCATCATTATTTATTGCTAATAATCCTGCATTTCATGAAAGGACGAAGCATATTGAGGTGGACTGCAACTATACCAGGGATATGATTCATAAGGGTTTGATTTCTACTTCCCATGTCAATTCAGGATAGCAGACTGCAGATATCTTTACTAAGCCCTTGCTCAGAGGGCCGTTTCAGAAATGCTCTTCCAAACTGAGCATGATTGACATCTATGCTCCATCTTGAGGGGAAGTGTAGAGATATTTCTAGTATTTATGTACTCGTCTGTTATGTTTATTTTCCTTGTTCCACCTTATGTAGTTTACCCGTAGGCTTTCTCTATATAAGAGAGCCTAGGGTTCCTTGGAATAAACAAGTTCTCTTTTCATTTCCACTAACACTATTAAATGTTATTAAATGTTGTGGAAAAATCCATTTACAAATATCATATATTTAGTTCCACATTGCATTTTTTTTGAAAGAAAACCTGGGTGGCATCCCACCCAGGTTTTTCAAAAAAAAATGCGTATTGTGCACTGGTTTCACTGAGAACTTCAATTTACAAATATGATTACTAGGTCGATTCTCCTAGGGAACAGGGTTGCCATCCTGACTGGTTCGAACCATGTAAAATTGAATGCTATGATGCTTTTTTTGCTGCATTTTTATTCTGGATCATTGTTTTCAACATAATCCTCTAGGTTCAGGATGGTCCTAATCGTTATGAATTACGTAATATCTATATGCTTGATATTATCATGATTACAATATCATTCCCTATTTTATATTTTCGGCAAAACAATGACCTTTCAATATGGAGTTGAATTCTTTAAAATCCAAGTCCATATCAACTGAATGCACCTTGGACACTGATTACTTTTTTTGGCTATTTCTTCTACATGCACTCATACTCATGCAGGTGAACCTGGACCTTGTTGCATATCTATACTGATGTACATAGATAGATGAGGTTGCTTGTGCTAAGAATCTTGTCTATGTACATCTTTTTATATCTAACCCAGCCATGGCCGGTCCCAAGCCCAGGTAAATTGAGGAGGGTTGCGCGTTAGGTAGTCGACAACCAGCACAGGAGAGATATATTCCTAAATAGTGTTCTTTTAAGAATACTGTTTAGGAATTTATCTCGGAACCGTTCGGATAAATTCTTAAGTAGTGTTCTTTTAAGAACACTGTTTAGGAATTTGTCTCGAAGTCGTTCGGATCTTTTAAACATGGATTTAAGCAAACATCTAGATTTTGTTGGGGGTTCCCTACTTGTGTCGCATTGCATCGCCCGAATGCAATGAGAAGTTGGCAAGGGCCGCTACATCGCAACCCGGATGTAGTTCAAAATTTGTAAGGGTTCTCGCATGAGGAACACATGTGAGTAAATAAGCTAGTTCTGTTGCATCACTACCCGGATGCAGTCCAAAATTTGCAAGGGTTCTCGCATGATGGACGTATGCGGGTAAAGAAGTTAGTCCAAAAGAGGTTGCAAAGAAAGTTGCAGATAGGTAGTTGGAATATTGGCACTTTGGCTGGCAAATCGATGGAGATAATTGATGCGATGGAAAGAAGGGAGATTCAGATAATATATCTATAAGAGACAAAATGGGTTGGAGAGAAAGCAAGGGAGATGGAGAAGACATGCTTTAAACTTTGATATTCAGGTAAAGATAAGGGCAGGAATGGTGTTGGAGTGGTTGTTCATAAGGATTTGAAAGATTGTGTGGTTGGTGTGCAAAGATATGGAGAACAGATTATATTGCTAATAGTGGTGCTCGAAGAAGAAATTCGGAATATCCTCTCAGTTTGTGCACCGCAAATTGATTTGGATGATAGGATTAAACAAGTTTTTTGGGAGGATCTGGATAAGATTTTGCAAAGAATCCCACAAAGAGAGATGATTTGCCTGGGTGGAGATCTTAATGGACATGTGGGAAGGATGCTTCAGGGTATGCTAGTGTTCGTGGAGGCCATGGTTTCGGGGATAGGAATGAAGAGGGAAAATTCATTCTTAATTTTTTAACGGCATATGACCTTTTCATAGCAAACACTCTCTTCAAGAAGAGGGAGGAACATATAATTACTTAGAAGAGTGGCCCGCCTAGAACACAGATATATTACTTTGCATTGATAAGAGATCGGTTGTGTTGCAAAGACTGCAAAGTAATCCCAGGAGAGAGCCTGACTACCCAATATCGCTTGTTAGTCATGGATGTGCAAATAAAAGGGCTAGTAAAGAAAATGAGAGTTTCTAAGATCACTAGAACTAGATGGTGGAATCTTCAATTGGAGCAATCAAGCTTCAGGGAGAAGGTTTTAAAAGACTTATCTTGGGATTATAACGGAAGTGATAATGAGATGTGGGAGGCGGTAGCATCTTATATCCGAATGGTAGGCAAAGAGATGCTAGGCGAGTCAAATGGAGGAGCTTCATGCCATAAGGATGCTTGGTGGTGGAGAGGGGTGTAAGAGAAGCTCAAAATTGAAAGAGCTTGCTTTAAAGCTATGTCTAAGGATATAACAGTTGAAAATGTCACAAACTACAAAATAGCGAAGAAGAAAGCAAAGAAGGCGGTAAGCGAAGCTAAGTCAAAAGCTTATGAAGTTTTGTACACAAATCTTGATTCTAAGGAGGGCCGGAAGGATATATTCAGACTGGCTAAAGCAAGAGAAAGAAAGACCAATGATCTTTCTCAAGTGAGATGCATTAAGGATGAGGAAGGTCACACACTTGTTATTCAGAAAGATATAGAGACTAGATGGAAGCCGTACTTCCATAAGCTTTTCATTGGGGAAGGAAATAGAGAGATCACTTTGGGAATTCTAGCTAGTAGTGAAAGTTAGTTTAATCGTGCAAGCTATAGACGAATACAAAGGAAGGAAGTAGAGGAGGCTTTGAAGGCTATGAGACATGGGAAAAGTGTTGGTCCTGATGACATTCCTATAGAAGTTTGGAGAGTTTTAGGTGAACATGGTTTGACTTGGGTTACAAATTTATTCATTGTTATTTGGCGAAGCAAGAAAATATCTGAAGAATGGAAAGAAGCATCGTGGTGCATCTTTATAAGATTAAAGAAGACATTCAAAATTGTTCAAATTATTGAGGTATCAAGCTGATGAGTCACACTATGGAAATTTGGGAGCGTATGATGGAAAGAAGGTTGGGGCAAGTTTCCAAAGTAAAAGAAAATCAATTTGGATTCATGCTAGGTCGCTCAACTATCGAAGCCATCTACTTGCTGAGGAGAACAATGTAGATTTAAAGAGCTAAAAGGAAGAAGCTCCCTATGTTTTTTATTGATTTAGACAAAGTTTATGATTCTGTCCCACGTGAGATATTGTGGAGAGTTTTAGAGAAGAGACAAGTACCTATCCTATATATTAACCTCATAAAAGATACGTATGATAGGGCTTCATCTTGTGGAAGGATACAATCTGGGAAGATTGACTATTTTGACATCAACATTGGTCTGCATCAATATTTAACTTTGAGTTCATTCCTTTTTACTTTGATTATGGACGAGATGACAAGTCACATGAGATACCTTGGTGTATGTTATTTGATGATGATATTGTGTTGATTGATGAGACCAGAGATGGAGTAAATGAGATTGGTGAAGGAATCAATGTTAAGATTGGTGATGATAACATTTAGAAGAGAGATTCTTTTAGATACTTGGGATCTATTTTGCAACATGATGGAGAAATTGATGGAGATGTTACAAATAGAATAAATGCAGGTTGGCTAAAGTGGAGAGGAGCCTCTACTTTTCTCTGTGATAACAAAATTCATTTGAAAATCAATGGAAAGTTTTACAAAGCAGCCATGAGACCTGTTTTGCCTTATGGATTTGCATGTTGGCCTATGAACCATAGACATGTGCAGAGAATGACAATAACAGAAATGAAAATGCTAAGGTGGATGTGTGGACACACGTAAAGATCGGATTCAGAATGATGCCATCAGAATGAAAATTGGTGTAGCTCCGATCGAGGATAAGATGTGAAAAAATCACTTAAGGTGGTTTGGCCATTTGCAAAGGAGGTCAACTGATGCGCCAATGAGGAGATGCGAATTTTGGAATGTTGAGCTGGCTAATAGAGGGTGTGGAAGGCCCAAGAAGTGTTGGAATGTGACTATACGAATTGATCTTAGTTTTTTGGATCTAAGCTCGAGAATGACCCTAGATAGATCTGAATGGAGGCAAAAAATCCATGTAGCTGACCCTACTTGATGTGGGAAAAGGCTTTGTTGTTGTGTACATCTTTTTATATCTCACAAATTCATGTATGTATTGCCCTTTTTTTGGCACCCATGCATATTTCACCACATTGCTGGTTATGGCATGATCTCATTATTTCCATGATTCCAGGTATATGAACTAGGGTGGAACTGGAATGATTTCAAGCTATTAGCACAAGGATCTCTTGCTGGCCATCTTCTTGAGTGCGGTTGTCAATTGACTGGAGGTTACTTCATGCACCCAGGTTCTATACCATTGATTTATATTTTTTAGCTGCTTTTTTATATGATACTCTCAATACCTCTTAGATCATTCTTGATTTTCGTATGCTGATACTTAGCAGGAGATAAAAACCGCGACCTGTCTTTCCAACAGCTTTTAGATCTGTCACTTCCTTTTGCTGAAGTTGAATTTTCTGGAGAAGTATATGTAGCCAAAGCAGAAGGTAGCGGAAGCTTGTTAAATTCTGATACTTGTGCCGAACAGCTTTTATATGAAGTTGGTGATCCCAGCAATTACATAACCCCCGACATGGTATGAATATATGGCGGCCTGGATCATTTTTGGATGTCTAGTTTGTATGTTGACTTTTTTCTTTCTAAAGTCAGATCCTAGATCTACTGGATGTGAAATTCTCTCCATTATCAGATGACAAAGTTATGTGTCTTGGGGGGAAACCGGCTATTGTGCCCATCCCTGATAAACTTCTACAGATAACTCCTAAGGTATATATTTTTTCCTGACTACTTGAATATGAAATTGCTCTATTTCTTGAGGGAAAATCTGTCCAAGATCCATGTGATGGGCATTAATCCCATAATCCCATTGCATTTGTGGGTCACCAATGTGATCTATGTTGGTTAAACAAATCCAAGATCCATCAACAAATTTATTTGGTTATGCGACTAAACCCTGGCCGTGTTGAGTTTTGATGTCTCCAAAGCTCTATTATTTCTTAGCTGTTACATGGCTTCGGTACACATATCTCAACTAATGGAGTAAGAATACATACGAGGATGTGGTGTAGTGAAGAGATATAGAGCAGAAATTTAAAACAATTGTAGAGAGATTTCTATATTTCTATGTACTTTTTCGGTTATTTTATTTCTTTATGTCTATCTTATGTAATTTACCCATAGGTCTCTCCTCTATATAAGAGAGCCTAGGGTTCCTGTAATAAACATCTCGACTATTTCTTCCAACATGGTATCAGAGTGGCGGTTCTAGACGGGAGATCGAGTATCCAAAACCCTAAACCCCACCGTCTAGCCACGCACGCCCCCTCCCCATGCCCCTGCGCTTCTGAACCGGCCATGCACTGCCCCAGTGCCTCCGCGCCGGCCCCGCGTGCCCCCGCTCCTCGCGCCCGCATGCCCACGCGCCTCCCCATGCCTGAGTGACTAGCCCCAACGCCCCGCGCTGCTTGCACTCGAGCGTGTAGCGCCCACGTGCCGCCCGCACGTGCGGCCTCACACGTGTTAACTGCACGTGCGCCATTCCCTGCACGACGGTGTCGGTCTTCTCGTCTGGTTGATGGGTTTGAGTGCATAAGTATACATATGCATTCAAATCCACATATGTCTGTGCAGACATTCATTTTTTGATCTTCACAAGCCCTAGTCTTCCACCTTTGGCATCATGTCTGAGAACAAAGTAGATGTTGTGAAACCCCAGATTTTAGCCTCGCAACTTGATCAAGCTGAGGATGATCAAATAGTTGCAATCCATTAAGAAATTTATGAAAAATTCATTTTTGATCTGATTGTAGAATAAGATAGCTTGTTGGATGCTTATCGTCATAAGGATTCCAACACATCCAAAATTTTTAAAATCGGATATCGAAGGAGTGAGATATGATAAGTTTAGTGAAGATGGGTCAAGTCAGAAAAGGTCATACGAGATTTGAGCGGGATCCATCTAAGGATCCGTCCTAGCCCGTTTAAGGGGCTTATACAATCTCTTTTTGAGATAATCTCTTCCCATTTGCAACCCTAACAGCCTGCCTCCCATCTTCCACCTCCCACCTTGCGGGAGCTCCGCTAGAGCATTGTCGGAGTTAATCGTTCTCTACCATTTTCACGTGGATGTTTCCCCATCAACATCCTCTATGCAAACTTCACATTAGAAATGTAAGATCATCTCCCATTCTCTATCTTTTTGGTGATTTTATTTATGAGTTATATCTAAGAAAAGTGTTTTTGTGATTTAGTGGTTACCGTGCTTGTGATAATATGTGGGAGGCGATTTAGAACGAAGATACGATATAACATGCGAGATCGAATACTCATATAGGTACGATCCCCTCTACCTTTTTTCTTGTGATTTTCTCATCAGGCATGTGTCTCATGGACCTTAGAGTCTCTCTTGCTGGATGGGTTCTCCCTTGGTTTGGTTATTATCGGTTGTAGTTCCTAAAGAAATAAAAGAAGGCTAAATGATATGTTTGGTGAACCCACATGTTTATCGACCCTATTTTTTTTGTCCTTAGAATCGTATGTGTATTTGTAGTGTGATCTGATTGCTGATTTCATATCTTGCAAAGCATATTCTATACATATTATTATCTTGGTTCTATCTACCACCACTGCAAGATATACGGTTAGATGGTATTGAAGCAAATGCCAATACAACCTAATATCCACGTTTCTTGTCACCAACATGAGATTTTTGGTAATAATGTTTAAATGGTGTACATTCTATTATTGCTGATGTATCTACTAAGGTTTCGTTGGCTAAACACAGATTGGATTTGACGTGGTTGTTGGAATTAGATGAACATCAATTATTGTTGGGAAAAATAAGCGTTGTGTTTATTCCTTGAGCCCTAGACTCTCTTATATAGGGAGAGGTCTATGGGAAAATTACATATGGTAGACAAACGAAAAGAACAATAAATAAAAGATACAGAAACATAAACTAAACTTCTACACTCCTCAAGATGTAGCATAGATATCTATCATGCTCATCTTGGATAGACACTTCTGGAAGGAACTCCGAAGTAAGGCTTTGGTAAGACTGTATGCCATTTGATCTCTTGAGCTGACATGAGTTGTAGAAATGAAACCTTTCTGGATCATATCACGGATATAATGGCAATCCACCTCAGTGTGCTTCGTCCTCTCGTGAAATGCAGGGTTGTTTGCAATGAATAATGTAGCCTGATTGTCACATTCAAGTGACATGGGAAGAGGAACATCTATATGTAGATCTGTCAGAACTGCGCGAACCCACAATACTTCTGCACATGCTTGGGCCATAGCTCTATACTCCGATTCAACACTAGATCTCGCAACTACTGTTTGCTTCTTGCTTTTCCATGAGACAAGTGACTCCCCAACGAATATAGCAAAGCCTGATGTAGACTATCTATCCTTCGGGCACCCTGCATAGTCTGCATCTACACATGCTGAGATAGTAATAGTGCCTTTCTTTCTAAACATCAACCCTGCACCTGGAGATGACTTAAGGTACCTTAGTAATCTGACTAATTGATAGTAAATTCATTGAGAAATTAGAAGCATGGAGTACATTCTGCAACTGCATGGAAGGTGTTAAGGCGATCTGTCCCTATCTTGTGATGGGAGAATGAGTCCCATCTGCTATGACGACGGTCCTTCCTGGGGAAACTTCCCTGTAGGATGTGAGTTGGTGTCTATCTCCACACAAATGATGCGTGGCACCTGAATCTACAATCCATTCTGAGGTTCGTGAACCCTGGAGCACTACCTGAGGAACTAGCTTCTGCAGTAGCAACAACGTCCAAGCTGCTCTCTGAAACTGGTGGAGGATTACTGGCTGGTGGCATGATATCACGTAGACGAGACACTAGGTCATCATATCGTGGATCCGACGCTGGCGTAGCACCATGAAGCTGTATCTGTTTTGCTGCACAGGCAGATGATGGGAAACCATGTTTAGAGTAGCATGTATCTTCTGTAGGACCAATCCGACGATAATAAGTGCACTGTAATCCACGACCACGACCAACCCTACTACGCGGTCCTCATCCACAAAAATGAGATGAATTGCCTCTTCCTCTAGAAGCTGCCATAGCAGAAGAATTTGGCATAGTAGTAGGGCTTGAGATATTGATTCGGCTCAATCGCCGAAAGGCCTCCTCCATTGGAGGAATGGTAGCATCTGCCAGAATATGAGAAGAAGCCGCCTCATACTGTGAGTCAAGAGAGGCTAGAAAGACTCCCACCATCGTCGCATTCCGATATATCTTCAATTGTTCTGGAGTAGCCGTGAGAGCCATGACACTGTGAAGCCTCTCAAACATTCCCCTCAATGCAGTGTAGTGAGCATGCATGGGTCGACTATTCTGCTTTATCGTGAAGATGTCATGCTGGAGCTGTAGGATTTTTGTCTCATTCTTGGCTTATGAATACGTGGCAGCAAGATTGTCCCACATGGCTTTGGCAGTAGGTTAATGCAAGACATCATTAGCAATGTCTGGAATCAGAGTACCAGACAACCAAACCTGAGCATATACGTCATCAGCCTCCCATGAGGCATACAACCCTGTTTACTCCTCTGGCTCATCCCCGGTAAGAATATGTTTCTTACCCATCGACTTCATTAGGCTCATGAACTGCATGGCCCATAACTCATATTGGATCCATCCATCTTCACAATAGGCGCATGACCTTTGAAAGCGCTTGTAGTGGGGATCTCGATCTTGCTTTCTGACATTCTGACGGGAGAAAACTATGATTGTAGACAAGATAAGTCTTGGTCTACACTGACATGATTAGGTTTAGTTGCACGTGTAGACCTCTATGCAACCAAACCCATCAACCTGGAGGCGAGCGGAGGGCCCCTTATGAATATGACAACCGAACCCTAGGAGCGGTGAAACCCTAGGGACAGTCGGCGCACGGAAAGGCACACACACGTACAGTTGACGCACGGGAAGGCGGCGCTCGGGATCAGCTGCACAGCCGCATGGCCGTACGCGTGGAGGCGGCATGCGACGGGGTAGCGCGTGAAGGGGCTGCGTGCGTGGGGGTAGCGCGCGAGGAAGGCGGCGCACGGAGAGGCGGCGCGTCGAGGACGGCGGCGCGCGGAGGCTTGAAGGTGGAGGGCTAGGTTTAGGGTTCGGTACGAGAGCTCCGATCTAGGACCGCCGCTCTGATACCATGTTGGGAAAAATAAGCGTTGTGTTTATTCCTTGAGCCCTAGACTCTCTTACATAGGGAGAGGTCTATGGGCAAATTATATATGGTAGACAAACGAAAAGAATTATAAATAAAAGATACAGAAACATAAACTAAACTTTTACAATTATCAATTTTGTTTTATTGTTTTTTTACATCCACGTCAAATTAGCCACATCTAAACCATACGTTATGTTATTCTTAAATGAGTGATAATTAATTGTATCCATAATCAAGGGATAATGCCAATAACACTCTTGGGTATTACTTTAAATATATGTAACGTGTAATGTACTTATAAACATAACGTTCACACATGCATGGAGTTCGTATATTGTACGCTGAGCACTTTGATTTTGAGGTTTAATATGGCATTCTAAATTTTATTTGACATTAATTTGGTTTTGAGTTAAATGTGTAATGGTTGTATAACATATGATTTGGAAATGTTATGACCAATCTGGACGAAGGAAACTAAGTAAAGCTCTAGTAGGCAATGATACCTGTTTTTCTTTTTACACGAGGTTTGTCTGTAGTATTCGTGATAGTTTTCAATCATCTACCACTATAGGTTTATGCGCATGAGCCTTCTTGTTGGAAATACTAGAGAAATCCGTGTTAGCAAATAACATTAGATAAGTACACGTTGGTCTAAAATGATTTGTAATCCCGAATAGTGAAGTAATCATGAACGCTTAAATTATAAAATACAAGTTATATAAAAATAATCATATAGAGCAATCTATTGAGGTTTAAACTTAGCATTTACAATTATCATCTTTTATTGCTAAGCCGTTGCACATATGAAAAATGGGGATTTCATAAGAATGTCCTATTGACGTCAATTATGAGATATATTGCTTATTTTTTTATCCCTTTTCTGTCAACCATCTATAAATCCTTAAATATAAATTACGTTACTAATGTTTAACCCAAGAGATAAGTAGTTACTAAAAGTGTATGCATTATAATAAATGTAAGCACATATTTTAGAATTGTGATTGGTGTTTTTGGATAGTTTGGTCTATCTCAAACTAATGTGAGAGGTAGATTTAATATCAAGGAAGTGATGCATTTAACATTACTAATATTAAGTACAACTATATCTCAGCACTACGGTACGTACAATCATGTATATCAGGATAGACATATATGTATCATGTATAAAGGATTAGATCTATTTTATTGAGAATGGAAAGTGAATATGTGCATGTTACTTAATTTCATATAATTGGTACCCGAACTTTTGTATTATAAATTGTATCATTAACTTCTAATACATTTATATCCAATTGGGCTAGTTTCATTATATAATATTATGTGCATAGAATTTGATCAATGTTGTGATAATGGTTTCAATGATATATTATCTAATATCAGTTAATTATATGCTTTTTATAGTGAGTATTGTGAAAATAGTAACAATGGTTCGTGTACATTTAGTAACTAATGGTATCAATTATACATAAGTTGATCGTGAGAAGTGGTCTCGTTGGGATAATACATTATTGGAGTAATTGATATATGTGTCACATGTATGGGAGATGGGTAAATGGATCTCTCCAGGATCCATTTACCCCATCCAACAGTTTAGTCCCATATCGTCCAGTGGTGGGACTTGGAGGCTCTTTGGAGGCTATATAAAGAGTTCCAGGCCTCCTGTAACCGATGAGAAAAGCAATAGAAGCATATGCCCCTTTTGAGGGCTTCTCCCGTGGTTTCATCCCGCTCCTCACGGAGTAGGGTTCCTGTACGCAAATATTTTGAAAAAAAAGCCGAAAAAAATGTTGAAACAACTTTAAAAAAATTTTTTAAACAAAAAAAGGAGACGGCTTATAAAAAAAATTTGAAAAGCCGCAAGAAATTTTTGTGAATGTTTCATGTTGTTTTCCCTATTTATCTTGTCTTCTCCCAACTTGGTCGATGCCCATGTTTTTCGACAAGTATGGGAGAAAGGGAGAGTATTATGTAGAGTCACAGGTCTTGTCCAGATTTCAGAGATATCAGATTCGTCAGACCATATTTTTCAGACTCTAGAGTTTTTCAGATGAAGGTTTTTCATGCGTAATTCCAGACTCGACGTTCAGATTCCGAGTCCCAGTTTAATACACAGATTCAGACTCGACATCCAAATCAGTCCGAGTCCAAGTTCGAGGCACTCCATGATGAGAGGCCAATTTTCGAGTTCTCCAGAGAGAGACTCATTTTCAGACACGCATATGTTTGCGGTCTTTTCAGATGAGCACGTGTATGCCATCTTTTGCAGTAGTCCCCATCCATTATTGTTGTTTCGGCCAGAGTTTTCATGTGCGCCATAGGGACTCCAGAGTAGAGGACCATTCTTTGCCATGTTGGCAAGGATTTTCATGTGGTATCATAGGCAAGGCTTTAAATGTCGGTTTCGGTCACCATTTCGGTATCGACCAAAATAGAATTTCGATGGAATTTCGTTGGAATTTCGACCGAAATTTCGGTCATTTTTGTACTAGGACCCCCATATTTTGGTCATTTCGGTCATTTCGGTCGAATTTCGATTTCGACTGGATATCGATATTCGACAGAAATTCGATCGAATTTCGGTGAAATTTGAGGCCATGATCATAGGTACACTAGAGTAGTGCACCATTCTCTGTGCCAGATGAGAGAGATCCAGTTCTCCGACGAGGAGACTTTTTCAGACTCCACTCTCAGCGATCGTGGACTCCGACGAGGATTGCACAGCCACGACCCTTTTCAGTTCGACCCCTTTTCAGAGATGGAACAGTTGTCCACATTATTGTGGCGGGTTAGAGTACTCCGACGAGGAGACTCATTTTCAGTTACAGTGACTCTGACATGCGCAGTTCAGAGCACATGCTCTCCGACGAGGAGATTCAACAGACTCACACTCCAGCCCGTTCGTCCTCCTCACATGCACGACATGAGAAGCAACGTCCTCGACTGCAGCAATGTGCACGTTGGGTTGATATTGTCCGTAGTGTCCTGTAGCGTTGAGTTGAGTTTCTTTATGTTTGTCCAAGCTGAGCATTGCATGCTCCAGCGTGAGGGGGAGTGTTGGAGTAATTGATATATGCGTCACATGTATGGGAGATGGGTAAATGGATCTCTCCAGGATCCATTTACCCCATCCAACAGTTTAGTCCCACATCGTCCAGTGGTGGGGCTTGGAGGCTCTGTGGAGGCTATATAAAGAGCCCCAAGCCTCCTGTAACCGATGAGAAAAGCAATAGAAGCATATGTCCCTTTTGAGGGCTTCTCCCGTGGTTTCATCCCGCTCCTCATGGAGCAGGGTTTCACGTAAAATCATGGTGTTCCATGTTTATCTTTTTCTTCTTATGCTCTGTTTTATCATTCCGCTTCCGCTTCCCATTTTCTAACATACATAATTATGCAAAAAAATTTTGTGTATCTGGTAGATCATTGACATTGATTTTGTTATGGTGATTATAAATTTTGAGTGAGATTTCATGGTGACTCGTAGTGAGAACAAAATATGAACTGTGAAGACATGATTAAAAAAATTAAGGTCAAAATCCACTTGTTAATGTTAGCATACCCGAGAGTGGGACGCAACTCTTGTGGTCCCAATGAGTCCTAGATGGAGTGTTAGTTCTGGTTCCGCGGGTCTGTCGGTGGGTTCCACGACCTGGTCGGTTGAGCGTAGTGCTCCGGGTACAGTTGGTGAGTCCGCGTCCCTAGTACGACACTCGTTGAAGACTCACACTTTGTCATAAGGGTGTATCCGATGCGGTCCCGTTTGGCCGCGATGTACTCGTTCCCGGGTATTCCCCTCATGACGGGTAAGCTGGGGAAATGGGTTGAAGTTGGAGTTTGGGTTGGTTGCTCAAGTTGAGTGCCCTAGTGCACATTATGTGACTGTTGAGATGATTTTATTATTATTTGAACTTAACAACTAAATGATGGAAATGTTTCTTGAACTAATAGCATACCTATGTACATATGCATATTTAATTATCCCCCAATGATTCATGTAAGTAAATGTAAATTGACGAGCTTATCTATGGATGATTATACTGGCATTTGTAGAGTACAAGTAGTATTTTTTGTGTATTTTATAATAAATATTTTATAGATGTTCGGGATAATGAATAATAATGACAAGAATAATAATGGAACATGAACATCCCTCTCCTTACTCTTTTACACTTTCTGCTTAGTGTAGTATTAGCCTGTTTTAGCTGTACTGAGCTTTTTGCTCATACGTACTTCTTTGGAAACTCATCCATGTTTACAGGTTGTTGAGCAACAGTAGTGACTTGAGCTTCCGCAGTTTGTACCGGACTCAGGGTACAGTTCCACTTGTAGAGTTGTAATAATTGTTGTTATACTTTTGTAGTTCCTGCAGTTTAAGTTGTTAGTCACGTATTAATATATTGTGGACTCTATTGCAAATTATGATGTATTGGGAACCATGAATATATAAATGTCATTGGAACATTTTTATTCCTTACTTTTCCTATCTTACATTTCGAATGTTAATCATAATGTATGAATGTGGGTATAACTGAGTATCTGGAATATAGGGATATAGGTCCAGCGCTCTCCCTGCGAGGCGGGCGTCACAGATGGTATGTGAGCAAGGATACTCCTTTAGCCATCATTTATAGGTTGATTATTAATGGAGGTATTCAGAACGTCTGGATTATATTGGAGTTTTCTGGCTTTGATATTTAATCCAACAGGATTGGTTTCCCAAAAGAGTCCTTGGATATGATACATTAGATATCTAGAGGCTGATGAGTGTAATTGATTCATGCAGAATCATGTCGCTTTCGGATGCTGAGATTGCTAAACAATTGGCGATGATGATGGACATGCTCCAAAGTATGGACAAGAGGCTACAGACCGTAGAGAAACGACTTAATGGATTTGAAGAATCCATTAGTACCCTTCAGAGCGAGGGTAGTACTAGAGGTTCACTTTCCCTTCCATCTACTGAGGATATTTTTCAAAAACATCAGAAAATCTTTGCTAGCTATTGCAAGGGTCAAGTATCGGAGTTTATATGAGATAACACTCCTTAGGATGCTGATGTTTGGTTAGAAAAGATTGAGAAAGTTCTCAAGATTATTCAAGCACCTGAAGACTGCTGGATGTCATTTGCTGAATACTCTTTGACCAATCATGCCAAACGATGGTGGACTACTTTATGTTGGCATTCACTCTTTCCCTTGACTTGGAACAATTTTGTGGAGTCATTTAGAGAACAATTTCTTCTTGATTTCTGAGTTAGGAGAAAAAGGAAAGAATTGGATGAGTTGAAACAAGGATTGACGTCAGTTAGAGAATATCAGATAAAATTTGATGAGTTAGCATGCCATTCACCAATGCTCGAAATGTGTGAGGGGTGAAAGAATCTTGAAGTTTTGGTGTGGACTTCGCCTCGATATTCAACATAGACTCTCTTCTTGTCGACCTTCCACTATCCGCAAAATGGTAGAAGTCATATCTCGCATGGAAGAATTACATCAAGAGAAGAAATTGAAAAGGACATATTTAAATGAAAATGACAATGATGACCAAGAAATTTTGATGCCTTATCCAACCACTGGTCACGATTTTTTGCCTATGGAACCAATGAATGAGAACACATCAAGTTCCGCAACAAATGGACCAAGGGGAGGTACTCGGCCTCGAAGATGTTATACTGGTGGCCAGACGGGCCATAGTCAAGCTGAATATCCCTACTGAGCCAATAATGCTATTGTCAGAGCAGTTAATGAGAGTATTCGTATGCTGATGAAAAGGAACACAATTATACTCAAGGTATGTGGCTAATGTAATGAATTTTTTAATACTAGTAGATGTTCTTAGCTTTAAAAAAATATTGTTAGACAATGTGTTTTGTCTATATGAACATGAATGTTGTTATTTTTGGATTGCTTGATAGTATAGAGTATGTCTACAATAAAATAAGACATATGTATTATATGATTATGATGGTATAATCGTGACAATGCTAATATCGTAGTTATTTTTTTTGATGATAATCGAAATGTGCTAAAAGGGTGATAAGTGCCAAACCTTATTTATATGGTACAGAGACTCGCATTAAGTAGTCTACACTAATTTGTAAGACTAGCTTAAGGACTGAGAAAGATGTTTTGATTCTTTTTAAGATTATTATCGTTGGCCACGATAATACCATTTCTTTTGTTTGTAATCATTGAAGGTGATATAACTCTAATTTTTTTTGATGTTCTTATCATTGAGTGATGACTATAATCCTCTTAAAGTTGTTATCACCGATCACGATAAAAAGGTCATATCAAGATGCTTATCACTCTCGTGATAAGAATAAATTAGATATGGATCCATCTTCCTGTGTAATGAGGGGAATACTTTAAGAGTGTTATCACTGAAGATGATAATCATAATCCTTAAAGATTGTTATCGTTGACCACGATAACAAAGATCCTATTAAGATTGTTATCACTCTCTGATAAGTGGAATGTAGATGCAGGTGCATCTTTTGAAGAGATATGTAGCACTCTTAAGATTGTTATCATCGAAGGTGTCAACTGTAATATCTTAAATTATTGTCATTGACTGTGATAATAAATAATCTATTAAGATTGTTATCACTCCCGTGATAAGAGGAGTGTGGATGCGGGTGTATCTCTTGAAGAAATAGGAAACATTCTTTTAAGATTGTTAGATATTTGATATGATATCGCAGATGGATATAACATATGGTATGAACCGATAGTGAATACAAACTCTACTATTCGCTGAAGTTTCGAGGACGAGACTTGTTTTAAGATTGTTATGATGTGAAACCCCAAATTTAAGCCTCAAACTTGATCAAGTTGAGGATGATCAAATAGTTGCAGTCCATTAAGAAATTTATGAAAAATTCAATTTTGATTTGATTATAGAATAAGATAGCTTGTTGGATGTGTATCGTCATAAGGATTCCAACGCTCCAAAATTTTTAAAATCAGATATCGAAGGAGTGAGATATGATCAGTTTAGTGAAGATGGATCAAGTCAGAAATGGTCATACGAGATTTGAGCGGGATCCATCTAAGGATCTGCCCAAGCCCGTTTAAGGGGCTTATAAAATCTCTTTTTGAGATAATCTCTTCCCATTTGCAACCCTAACAACCCACCTCTCATCTTCCACCTCCCACCTCATTGGAGCTCCGCTAGAGCGTTGTCGGAGTTAGTCGTTCTTGTTAGAAAATAGAAATGCAGAAGCATAATTGATAAACAGAGCATAAAAACTAGAACGATAAAACATGGAGCACCATGATTATTTACGTGGAACCCTACTCCCTAAGGAGCGGGTTGAAACCACGGGAGAAGCCCTCAAAGGGGCGGATATTGCATTCCTTTTTCTCAGTGGATACAGGATGTCTGAGGCTCCTTATATGGCCTCCATAGAGCCTCCAAGTCCCACCACTGGTAGATGTGAGACTAAACTCAGTGATGGGTACCCACCTATTACATAAGTGACGCATGCTCGAAATACTCTAACACTCTCCCTCAAGTTGGAGCATGCAATGCTCAGCTTGGACAAACAGAAAGAAACTCAATTCAAAATACATGATACTACAGACAATATCAACTCAACGCGCACAACTATCGGCTACTGTCGAGGACGTTGCTTCTTATGACGTGCATGTGAGGAGGACTAACGGGCTGGAGTGTGAAACTAGGTCTCTCCCATCTGGCTCAGAGAATGGTACTCTACTCTGAAGTACCTATGATACCACATGAAAACCCTTGCCCACATGGCATAGGGAATGATCCTCTACTCTGGAGTCCCTATGGCTCACATGAAAACTCTTGACCGACAAAACAAGAAAAGAATGATGGGGACCACGACAAATGATGGCATGCGTCATCGTCAAGTTTGAACAACTGTCAAACTGTAGAGTCTGGAATCTGAAATGGTCTGGAATCGGTATCTGGAGAATCTGAATAATCTGGCCGGTCTGGATTTGAATCTGAAGTCTGGAACAGACCTGTGACTCTACACCATACTCTTCCTTTCTCCCATACTTGTCGGAAAACAATCACATCGACAAAGTTGGGAGAAGACAAGATAATACATAAATGTGGAGAGAAAATAAAACATCGCGATTTCATTTTTCATTTTTCTCTTTTTTTTTCCGGCTTCTCACTTCTCTTTTTTTCAATTTTTTTCTCGTTTATTTTCATTTTTTGTAACCGTGACATTTTTTTAAACATTTTTTATAATGCCGTTCAATCATTTTTTTACAGCTTTTCTCTGCATTTTTTTTGCAAAACTTTTTTTTAAACTATGCGTACAACTTTTCTTTTCTACGCGCCTTTTTCGAAAAACAGGCAATTTTTTAAACATTTTACTGGCCCACTTGAGCCTGGAATAATGCAACCCTCAGTTTTTTTAAGACAGATCAACCCATTTGGGCTCTCAAACAAATAATCCCCTGTCCTTTTTTTTAAAGAGCCATCGGGCCTAGGGTTCCCAATTGTGGGAACCATCTCTCAAAGTCGCCGGCCCCCATGTTGGGGTCTCGTCTCGCGCCACCAACGCTGAAGCAGCCTGGTGGTGCAGCAGATGCGCCGCTGCGAAGCAACGTGAGGAAGAGGGCTGCCGCATCTGGGTTCCTTCGCGCTGTGAGGATAGGGCTCCGCCTTTGTAGAGCGGTGCATAAGAGAGGGGTCGGGGGATGGTGTCCCGATGCGCGAGAACTGGCGTCGAGAGGAGGATGCTGCCGTCTGCAACGAGCGGCATCGCCTGCACGATGGGAGGGGGTTCGAGCCCCACTTGTTCTTGCGGCGGCGGCGCTGCCAGGAATAAGAAGAGCACCGCCTGTCGAGTTCATGGGGGCAACTAGGGCTACCTGGTTATTGGGTTGGAAGGGAAGGAGCGCGCTGGCTGCGCGCATCGTGTGCACTTGAAGGAGAGGTGGGCTTGGAAGATATGAATCGACAGGGAGTCGATCTGCTTCGGGCTCCGTCTCCTGGAGCCTGCATCTGCTAGAGGCGCAACATTAAGGGCAGCCAGCTGGATCTGCTCTAGCGCCCTCTGCAAGAGGGCGGTTGCTTGAGAGGGCTCCTCTTGCACGTGCAGGAGATAGAACTCGAATGAACAACACCATGAAGGTGCACGGGGCTTCTTCAGACTCAGATCGATGAGGTTTACATGCCACCCCTGCCTATGGGCTATTCTCCACCTCCTCCTGTGCCAGTAGTACCACCACCACCACCACCACTACCACCACCTCCTCTTCCATCCCCTCCTACTACCCAGTCGAATGTGCCAACTGTTCCACCATTACCTAAATTCTATACCAATCGGACTGCTTCTGCTCATGGTCATTGCCCATCATACAACGTGCCCCAGGTTTGTTTTGATAACATGATTTCTAATGATGGGTCTGGAGATATATCCGTACAACAATCTTTGTAAGAGAATGGCCAACAGATGGAGGAGATTACCAATGACCTGGATATTCCTATTGTAGTTCACAAGCAGAACTGGTCTTGTGCTTCTTATCCCCTTCTCAGGTTTCGTTTCATCGTCTAATATGGGACTTTCAGATGGAAATTCCACGGAATTATCAGGATGCATTGAAGGATAGTTGCTAACGCTTAGCTATGGAGGAAGAGATGGCTGCATTGTAGTCCCGTGGTACGTGGAGTTTGGTGTCTGCTCCTTCTAGGGTGTCTGTAGTCAGTTGCAAATGGGTATTTACGGATAAACATCATGCGGGTGATGACGTTGATCGTTACAAGGCAAGGTTAGTGGTACGTGGCTTTAGTCAAACGTACGACGTGGATTACTTGGACACTTCTTCTCCAGTAGCTCGTCACTCTCCACTACGTATCCTCCTTTCAGTATCAGTGGTACGTGATTGGCCTTTATTTCAGTTGGATGTTAAAAATGCATTTCTGTATGGAGATCTACAAGAAGAGTTTACATGAAGCAACCTCCGGGGTCTGCTGCTGAGGGGGAGTGTCAGCAGGTCTGTAGACTCCACAAGACGATATATGGCCTTAAGCAAAGTCCAAGGGCATGGTTTCAGAAGCTCTCGGATTTGATTGAGAAGCAGAGGTTCAAGATGTCTAATGCAAACCATTCGCTTTTTATGTAGAGGACACCTAGAGGTACTTGTGTCATAATGGTCTATGTTGATGATATTCTTTTTACAGGAGATGATATTCATGGGATAAAGATGGCAAAAGAGTTTCTAGGCCGTCAGTTTGTTACTAAGGATCTGGGATTCTGGGCACTCTAAGATATTTCTTAGGGTTGGAATTTGCTAGGAATGCGCAGGGTCTTGTAATGACCCAAAGAAAATATGTTACAGACATGCTGGTTGAGACAGACATGATTAGTTGTCGACCCTCTACTACTCCTATGTTTCCTAGCATGAAATTATACGATGATGATACGTATGAAGTGAATAAGAGGAGATATAGAGAGATGGTCGGAAAGCTACTGTATGTTACTATTACCAGACCAGATATCTCTTTTGCAGCGAGTCGAGTGAGTTAGTTCATGGAGCAACCTCGGCAAGTACATATGGATGCTTTATACATGATATTGAGATATCTAAAATCTACTCCAGGTGCAGGATTATTTTTCAAGAAAGGAGCAACTCTCTCTGTATATGCACGTGCTGATGTTGACTATGCAGGGTGTCCTAAGGATAGGAGTACAGTTCGGGCTTTGTAGTATTTGTTGACAGTTCTCTTGTTTCTTGGAAAAAAAACAAAAAAACAAACAGTTGTGGCCAGATCAAGTGCCGAATCTGAGTATAGGGTTATGTCGCAAGCAAGTACATAAATGATGTGGGTTCGAGCAGTGTTAGCAGATTTGCATGAAAATTGCCGAGGTTCTTGGTCACAAACTGTTGTCCAAGGAAATCATTATATGCCTGAATACCCTGCTCATCATCCCCTACTCGTCATCCTCTGTAACAATGATATCATCCACTTAGACCAGAATAGCAACCGTATCTCTCTGAGATCTCTTAACAAAAAGAAAACGATGTGTAGTAGATCTGACAAACCCCTGTTGTTCAATCCATTGTTTTTAAAAACACACCTTGAGTTGCTGAGGTGTACGGGCTTTTTCAAGGAAAAACACCTCGAGGTTATAGCCTCATGCAGCCTCAGTGAGGAGTATGCCTCAAGGCTTATGAGGCGCTACCTCATGTATGAGCTGATTTTTTATTCTTTTTTACAATATTTTTTCTTTTCTTTTTGATTCTGAGCTTTTCATCTTTTGTAGACAAGTCTTTTCAAGTCCTTAAGCTTACGATTCACTGAGAAGAATTTTTTGAGTTTATTAACATATTAAGCTTATTTTTACTTTGTTATGCATGTTCTTTATAAATCAACATGAACAAAAAAATGAGTCTTTGAGTCCTTAAATCTAATGCCTCTGCTCTTTAGTATGAATCAAGCGTATATGCTTTCTTTATTAACATGTTTGGATGCAAGTCCCCTACTTTGACCTAAATTTAGAAAAGTATATCTTTGTAAACACGCCTCATCTTTTCTTCTATTCAATCAGGACTAAATTAATACACATCAAAGCATGCATGAACAAAGATTGTCATAACATGCAATATTCAAGTATTTTATCCCCCAATCCTTATGGTAAAGTAAAAAATGATCACTGATTCACCGCTTACTCTCTAATCCTTCTCAATTGAATGGCACACATATCTCACCTAATTTTGAAAATGGCATGTTACATCTTGTTCCTTTAGTTAACTTTATTCAAAACTTAAAATTTTGTGGAGAGTTACCTATTATTGTGCTTACATATCCATATATACTTGACTCCTTACATATTTTGAGTCCAAAAACACAGAGTTATATAACAACTTGGATGTTTAAACCATGATGTTAGCCTCGAAATATCATGGAGTTATGTATTTAATCATAACTATATAATTTCTAGAACTTGAAAATTGTAACTACGATTATCTATTATGTTTTATGAAATTTTTTCTTTCACGAGTGAGGCTTATGCCTCGAGGCAATACTTGGAAAATGCCTCGATACGCCTCATGTTTATTAAAACCTTGGTTCAATCAAGTCTGAGAGCTTCTGAAACTAAGCCCTCGAACACGGCTTAAGGCCATAAATAGCCTTGTGAAGTCTACACACCATATGAGTCTCCCCCTCAGCAACAAACTCTGGAGGTTGTTGCATGTAGACTTTTCTTCATGCAAGTCACATACAGAAAGCATTCTTGGCATCTAACTGAAATAGAGGCCAGTCATGTACTACACCGATAGAAATAAGAATCCTCAGTATGGAGCGACTAGCGATTGGAGAAAACGTATCCTAATAATCCACCCCATACGTCTAGGTGAACCCATGAGCAACAAGTCTGGCCTTGTATCTATCAACTGTATTGTCAGCACGGTGCTTCACCGTAAGCCTCCACTTGCTCCGAATAACAGATGCACTGTGGGGAGCATGTACAAAACTCCACATGCCACGAGACTGTAACACATCCATTTCTTCCTCCATAGCTAGACGCCACTGACTAACCTGCTATGCCTCTTGATATGACCGTGGTGTCTTCACAACAGACATGCCTGCAACAAACCTCTGAAACTCCTCTAAGAGACGTGCAAGAGAAACATGAGAAGCAAGAGGATACATAATACATGTACGCCTCTGCTTCCGTAGGGCAATGAGCATGTCAATATCCTTAGCCTCCTCAGTGGCCGAGACCGGAACATCTAAGATCTCCCGCACATCCTGTTGTAAATGCAAATCACCCGTGCCATCAGTAGAAATCAAGTGCTCAGGACATACTTGGGGCATGTTGGATGATGGAGGAGCCACATGAACATGAGGTCGACGCTGGTAAACCTGTGGAAAATAAATGGGCATGGTATGTGGAAGTGGTGGTGGTGGAGGTGGAGAAGATGGTGAGGAAGGTGATGAAGAAGTAGAGCCCGGGGTAGACAACATCAAAGCTAGAGGCATGCATACCGCTTCTCCAGACTCCGAAGGAATTAGCTTATCACCTGTAGGAGAGAAACATAATAGACTCAAAGAAAGTGACATCCACACTCAAGGTTCAGAAATGCGGTTCATGCAGCCGCATATGCGTATGCGGTGGCCTATTCAAAGCGCATTTACATTATGCGGTCATATGCGGTCCAGCTGCATATGCGGGCCGCCTAAACCGCATATGCGGCCGCTTATGCGGTTGATATGCGGTGTATTTTGGTATCCGATTTAGGATCCAAATAAAAAAACCCTTCAATATAATTTTCATTTCTCTCGTTCCAGCCCTCCATCGTTTTCTCCCGCACCCTAACCTCCATCATGCCTCCACGCTCCAATGCCTCCACCCTCGCCGCCTCAGCCCTCGAAGCCTCGCCGCCTCCACGCTCCAGCGCCTTCGCCCTCGACGCCTCGCCGCCTTCACGCTCCAGCGCCTCCGCCCTCGACGCCTCGCCGCCTCCACGCTCCAGCACCTCCACCTTCGCCGCCTCGCCGCCTTCGGCCCTCCACGCTCCAGCGCCTCTTCCCTCGCCGCCTCCAGGCTCCACTCCAGCGTATGTAGCCCCATATGATTTGTTTTCTTTTTGGGTTGTTCCATTATCATAGTATTTTACCTTATAAACGGCATCGAATTACTGTAGAGGTTTATATATGTTGCGATGTACTGTTTCGTATTTTCTATTTATATATTGTACATCTCTGTAATTTACCCAAGGGTTTTCTCTCTATATAAGAGACCCGAGGGCTCTATGGAATAACATATCAGAGTATCGATTACTCTAACATGGTATCAGAGCCAAAACCCTAACCCTAGGGTTTTCTCCACCCGCCCCCCCCCCCAGCCCGCCGCCACCAGCCCAGCCGGCCCCTCCAGCCCCCCCGCCGGCCACTCCAGCCCTCCAGCGGGGTCCCTCGCCACCCCAGCCAGGCCCCCGCCCCCCGCCGGTCCCCCCCCGCCGTCCCCGGCCCCGCCAACGTTCCCCAGCCCCGCCGCCGGGACCCCCCAGCCGCCGTCTCTCTCTTCCGTAGAGGCTTCCATAGCCTCTACTCGTCACCGGGGCGCCTCTCCTTCGGTCGATCTCGGATAGATGATGGGTTCAAGTGCATAACGTCTACATATGCACTTGAATCCTCAAAGGTCTTGGTAGACAACACTTTCTTGGTCTATCATCCCTAGTTGTTCTTCTCCGGCAGTATGTCAGAACAAAAGGTCGATATGCCCGCCATAGGTGCCTTTAAAGGTTCGGCACCAATCGTCAAAATGGACGGGACAAACTACGAACTGTGGGCTATGCAGTTCCTCAGTCTTATGAAGTCATGTGGTAAGAAGCATATTCTTACCGAGGATGAACCGCCGGAGAAGATGGGAATATATGCCTCATGGGAGGCTGATGACGCGTATGCCAAAGTTTGGCTGTCAGGAACGCTCACGACGGAGATAGCAAATGATGTCCTCCATCAGCCCACCGCCAAGGCGATGTGGGATATTTTGGCCACGACGTACTCTCAGGTACGGAACGAGACAAAGATGCTACAGTTGCAGCATGATATCTTTACCACGAAGCAAAATGGGAGACCTCTTCATTCCCTGTACACGTCTCTTCGTGGAATGTTCGAGAAGCTCTATAGCACCATCCCACTCACAGCCACGCCGGAACAGCAGAAGACGTTCCGCAACGCCACTATGGTTGGCGTATTACTTGCTGCCCTTGACCCTGAGTACGAGGCAGCACACTCTCAGATCCTTGCAGATGCCACCATTCCACCGATGGAAGAAATATACAGGAGGCTCAGTCGTGTACCTGTTCCATCGAATACAACGACTACACCTCCCTCGGCAATGGCAGTTTCCAGAGGACGAGGTAGTTCGTCCTCATTTCGTGGCAGAGGAAGTGGTGGACGTGGCCGCGGAGGTCGCATACGCTCTACGTGCTCATTCTGTCGTCGGACTGGTCATTCGGAGGATACATGCTATTCCAAGCATGGCTTCCCTCCTTCTGCACGTGTCGCTGATCATGTTCAGGGTCCACCAGCATCTACTCCAGATCACAGGTTCGAGGAGCTAGTGGCACGACTTTGTGATATCATGCCACAGTCATCGTCAGAGGGTGCTGAAGCTTCTGATGTTGCGGCCTCGGCGTCAGCTAGTACATTTGCTTCAGCCAGTGCCTCAGGTAGTCCTTCAGTCTCATATCATAACCATGATCTCACAGGATGGATTGTCGATTCTGGAGCCACCCATCATCTCTGTCGTGAGAAAGATATTCTGCAGTCCTATAGAACTGTTCAGCCTGGTCGCTCTGTACTCATTGCTGATGGCACTCATTCCCCTATCATCGGTCAGGGGGAGACGGCTTTGCTGCCCTCTATGCACTTACAGAATGTTCTACATGCACCAGAATTCTCTATGAATCTCTTATCAATTAGTCAGATTACACGAGATTTGCACTGTCGTGCTATTTTTGACCCATCGTCTGTTATTTTTCAGGACATACTAACGGGCAGGGTGATTGGCTGTGGCTCTGAGCACAATGGCCTCTATCGTCTTGTACGGAACTCTTACGCTGGCGTCTCACTGCATTCCCAGGGCTCCGTATCTCCGTATACCTGGCATCTTCGGTTTGGTCACCTGCCGCTACAGAAAATGCATCACCTCTTGCCTCAGATCTCTCCGAGTTCGTCATTTCGTTGTGAAGCATGTCAGTTAGGGAAGCACCATCGGTCTAGCTTCCCCAGTCGTCAGAGTCGGAGCAGTCGCTCCCCATTTGAGTTATTTCACATAGATATTTGGGGTCCCAGTCGTGTCCCAGATCATCAGGGGCACAGGTTCTATTTAGTTGTGGTTGATGATTTTTCTAGAGTGTCCTGGACTTTTCTTCTTAAAAATAAATCCGAAGCAGGAAGTGTTATTCAAAATCTTATCAATGAAGTTCAAAATATTTTTTTGTCTACTGTTAAGTATGTGCGTACTGACAATGCATTGGAGTTCTGCACTCGTTCCCTTGCTCGCTTTCTTTCTTCTAAAGGCATTATCCACCAAACCACATGTGCATACACATCTCAACAAAATGGGGTTGCAGAACGGAAGCATCGACATTTCCTTGATATTGCTCGCACATTACTTATTCAGAGTTGTGCCCCATTATCCTTTTGGGGGGATGCTATACTTACAGCATGCTATCTGGTCAACCACATGCCTACAACTGTTCTTGGGGAAAAGTCTCCTATCTCTGTTCTCTTTCCTGACAAAGATTTGTTTACACTTACACCTCGGGTCTTTCAGATAGAATCTTGATGAACC
The DNA here is from genome assembly GCA_037367405.1 of Ottelia alismoides. NCBI lineage: Eukaryota > Viridiplantae > Streptophyta > Magnoliopsida > Alismatales > Hydrocharitaceae > Ottelia > Ottelia alismoides. The sequence goes on along the minus strand of JAZKJV010004464.1, from coordinate 48,754 downwards.
GTGTGAAGCTTAGTGGGAGTGCCATTATGCTCATCGTGCTAAATGTAGATAAAATCCTAATCATTTGGAATGATATAAGGATGATAATAAGTGTTTTATAACCTGGTTGTTCCATACCTCGAGATATGATCTCAAGGATACCTCTTAGATCTTAGTTCTGAAGTTGTTCAGAAGAAAATAGAAGAGGGCATTGGGACCGTCACATTAATGGTACACCTTGGACATTTCCATTTTCTGGAAACTTCCAAGAAAGGCTTATTTCCCTCAAGATATGGTACTGATCTATCTAAAGGGATAGCACCTCAAAGAGTTGAGGATGTAAATGCTAAAACTACTAGCCCTTGGACATCAGTTCCTAGAAGCCAGGTGTATGCTAGATGTGTACAAAAGCTAGATGTCTGCCATGCAGTGGGAGTAGTAATCTGTTACTAATCCTACTATGGAAATAAAACACTTGTTTGCAGTAAAAAAATATCTTCAAAGATGACAATACTTTAGAGATAGTGATATCTAAGTCTTATCTTCAAGTAATTAAGACTTTATAGATGGAGACTATAAGGTCTTAACTTCGAATACCTAAGGAGATAGAGATCTCCAGGATAAAGGGTATTCTAGCAAGGATGATAGAAATTACATACTGGTTATAATTATAATAATTATTGAGGTGCGGTCAATCCTCTACTCCACCACAACCACCACCACCACCTCCAATTGTACCTTTTACTAAGTTCTATACAAGGCGGACAGGCCCTGCTCAAGCTACATGTCAACCATCCAACACGCCTCAGGTATGTTCTGATGTTATACTAATGATGGGTTAGACAATGCACCAGTGCATGAGCCTTTACTACAGGAGGAGGATCAACCGGTCAACACAGTGATGGATGATCTGGATCGGCCCATTGCTCACAGGAAGCAGCGAAGACAATGTGCTTCATATCCTCTTGCCTCTCAAGTCTCATTTCATCGTCTCAATGGGGATTTCCAGAAGTTTGCAGCTGCTGTCTCGTCAGTTGAGATTCCACGGACCTATCAGGATGCCATGAAGATTGATTGTTGGCGTCTAGCCATGGAAGAGGAGATGCGTGCCTTGCAGTCTAGAGGGACTTGGTCTCTTGTCCCCATTCCTCCAGGTGCCTCCGTGGTGAGTTGCAAGTGGGCGTTTACGGTGAAATATCATGCGGATGGACGTCTCGACAGATACAAGGCCAGACTTGTAGCACGGGGATTTACCCAGACGTATGGGGTAGATTATCTGGACACTTTTTCACCAATGGCGAGACACTCCACTCTTCGCATCCTCCTATCTGTTGCTGTGGTACGTAACTGGACCATTTTCCAGCTTGACGTCAAGAATGCTTTCTTGTATGGTGACCTACAGGAGGAAGTCTACATGCAGCAACCACCAGGGTTTGCTGCTGAGGGGGAGACTCAGATGGTGTGCAGACTTCATAAGGTTATCTATGGCCTCAAACAGAGTCCCCGAGCATGGTTCCAGAAGCTTTCCCAGCTAATTGAACGACAGGGGTTCAGGAGATCAAATGCGGACCATTCACTGTTCATCCAAAAGACCCCTAGAGGTACAGTTGTTGTTATGATATATGTTGATGACATCTTGGTTACAGGAGATGATGCTCAGGGGATTGAGATAACCAAGTCCCTGTTGGGAAGCCAGTTCATTACGAAGGATCTGGGCACGATACGATATTTTCTAGGGATAGAGTTTGCAAGAAATGCACAAGGAATGGTGATGACTCAAAGAAAATATGTCACAGACTTGCTAGTTGAAACAGGAATGTCTGGATGCAGACCTTCAAGTACACCTATGGACCCAAGCATGAAGCTGTACGACGATGATACCGAGGAGGTGGACAAAAGAAGGTACAGAGAGATGGTGGGTAAGCTCTTATACATTACTATAACTCGACCGGATATTGCCTTTGCAGTAAACCGGGTGAGTCAATTTATGGAGCAACCGAGGCAAGTTCATATGGATGCCTTGTATATGATATTGAGATATCTGAAGTCTTCCCCAGGCACAGGGTTGCTATTCAGGAAAGATACAGATCTGTCTATTTCAGCTTGTGCAGATGCATATTATGCATGATGTCCAAGGGATCGTAAATCTACTTCTGGATTTGCTATCTTCATAGGAAGCTCTTTAGTTTCTTGGAAAAGCAAGAAACAGACTGTTGTGGCGAGATCCAGTGCTGAATCCGAGTACAGAGCCATGGCACAAGCAAGCGCAGAAATGATGTGGGTTAGAGCAGTCTTAGAAGATTTGAATGTAGATGTCCCCTTGCCTATGAATCTCCAATGTGACAATCAGGCAGCATTGTTTATTGCCAACAATCCAGCTTTTCATGAGAGAACAAAGCACATCGAGGTGGATTGTCATTATATTAGAGACATGATTCAGAAGGGCTTCATTTCCACTTCTCATGTCTGTTCAGAGGACCAGACTGCTGATATATTCACCAAGCCATTGCTCAGAGGACCTTTCCTGAGATGTTCTTCCAAGCTGAGCATGATAGATATCTATGTTCCATCTTGAGGGGGAGTGTAGAGGTTTATATATGTTGCGATGTACTGTTTCGTATTTTCTATTTAGATATTGTACGTCTCTGTAATTTACCCAAGGGTTTTCTCTCTATATAAGAGACCCGAGGGCTCTATGGAATAACATATCAGAGTATCGATTACTCTAACAATTACCATATGACTGCACTGATCGTGGTATAAACGGCATCGAATTACACTTGATTTTATCGCACTAGGAATATTCGGCTCAAGTGATTAATTGTACTGTTGGTTAGGTATTGTGCCATTAGGAGCCCAATGTTTGATCACATCGTCTTCTTCATCTTGTCCTTTCTCTATGCAAATATGGATTGGATTTTACTGTGCCAAAGAACTCTAGTACCATCTCCAATTGATGGATGTTCAAAGAGACCCACTAAATCATATTAAAATGTGATTTTTAAATAATTATATCAGTGGTGGGTGTTAAACTCGTAACCTCTAGTTTCCAATCAAAGAATGCTATCAACTACTCCACATCAACTTCTTGAAAGGATTGGATAAAAAATTAATCAAACTATTATTGTTTTGTAGATGACTTATATATATTAGAGGTGAATATTATATAGTACATATGAATACCATTTAATGCTACACATGGAAGAAAATACTTTATGTATAAGGTAAAATATCTACATTTTTGCTTATTTTATATCTTACCGCCAGAGCCCAATCAATACCGCCTATTTGTATCATCATATGGTTTTATTATAGTTTGAAGAAGTTATATAAGTTATTAGTTATGTGTGGTCCAACTCTCTTTATAAATTATGTAGTTTCATTTTAATTTTTATATATGTATAATGTAATCATGTTACAATGACACGTCATTTTTTGGATAACCGATTGCAATTTGCACTTCTTATTTTCAATGACACATCATTTTTGTACCATGTTTAGGTCGGTCATTATGGCTACCCCTTCCACGCCTACAACGGCAGAATCCACATTCTATGTTCCACCCGGTTCTACCGATCCAGGGTGGAAATATGCATACCTCATTGAGAGGACCGATTCGAACACGGTTGGGTGTCGCTTGTATGGCAAGGTCATAAAAGGAGGCATCAATAGGATGAAGCAACATCTCGCACACATCAAGGGAAATACAAGGGCATGTCCAAAGGCTGATGGAGATGTGCAAAAGGAAATCAGAGATTATGTGGAGGATATTATGAAGAAGAAGAATGAAAAAGTTGTTAGCATGAGAGAACTGCGGCAGGAAGTAACAATCAAGGCATCTGATGGATCTTCTAACCATCCATCAGAAGGAGGTGCTAGTACAAAAAGACCTCGTGTATCTGAAGATGATGTGTCTTTGGGCACAACAATGCGGCAGACAGTGATTAAAGATGCTTTAGCCAAAGAGGAGCGTGCACGTGTCAACAAATTCGTGGCCAAATTCTTTTATGATGCTGACATTCCCTTCAATGTGGTCACTAAAAATTCCTTTATCCGAATGTGCGAGGCAATTGGACAATATGGAAGCGGATACAAGCCACCTTCATACTATGAAATTAGAGAAACTTTGTTGAAGGAGGAAGTGGATGAAACAAAGGAATATTTAAAGAGTCATAATGAATCGTGGAAAAACAATGGGTGTTCAATAATGACCGATGCATGGACTGACATGAGGGGAAGGAGCATTATGAACTTGTGTGTTAATTGTGACTTGGGCACAACTTTCTTGAAGTCCATTGACGCATCCGCAGATTCTCACACGACTGAATATATCTCTTCTCTCGTAGAGGATTGTATCAAGGATGTTGGAGAAGAAAATGTTCTACAAGTTGTTACAGACAATGCTTCTGCAAATATGGCAGCCGGACGACTTCTTAAGACTAAATATCCAAGGATATTTTGGTCTTCATGTGCGGCCCATTGCATTGATCTTGTTCTTGAGGAGATTGGAAATGAATCAAAGATAAAAAATTGCATCACTAAGGCTAGAACTCTCACTCTCTTTATCTACAGTCATGCAAAGACTTTAAGCTTGATGAGACAGTTCACCCAGAAGGGTGAAATTGTTCGGCCAGGGCAAACAAGATTTGCCACCACTTTCCTTACACTACAGAGCGTGATGGACAAGAAGGAAAAATTACGGTTGATGTTCTCTTCTGATGAGTGGAGAGAGTGCAAGTGGTCAAAGACCAGAAAAGGTGAGGTAGCTGCATCCATTGTCCTCAGTTCATCATTTTGGAGCCAAGTGTCTTTGACGTTGAAGATCTTCTCTCCACTAGTCTACCTCTTGCGTGTGTTTGATGGAGAAAGGAAGCCCTCAATGGGCTTTGTATATGGAGGATTGGAGGATGCAAAAAATGAAATAAAGGCTATTTTTAAAAATGTTGAACATTCATACAAGCCATTTGTAGATGCCATTACCTTGAAGACGAAAGGAAGATTGGATAGCCCCCTCCATCTTGCAGCTTTCTATCTCAATCCCTATTATTTTTACAGGGATAGCGATGCAATTTCTAAAGATAGCTTCGTCGTTGATGTTTTGATGGAATGTGTAGAGATTTTTTATCCTGAGTTGGAGATTCAGGATGCCATCACGAAGAAAGAGATTCATATTTACCGAAGAGGAGAAGGAGCATTTGGAAAGCCAATGGCTGTCAGACAAAGATCCACCAATGATGATGATTTCAATCCTGGTAATATATCTCAAACTTATTAACGACGGTAAAGCTCTTAAGTTAGATTTATTATTTTACAAGTCATTAATTGTGCAATCTCTTGTAGCTCATTGGTGGATGCTATATGGTTCTCAAACGCCTTATTTGAAAGAAATGGCTTTGAGAATTCTGAAGTTGACATCCTCTTCTTCAGCCTGTGAGAGGAATTGGAGCTCATTTGCAGCGGTATAACTATCACTATTTGGATGTACAATTATATGTATTCAATGAATAATTGAGTCATTATAATTTATAATTGATCAATTTTATAAATTCTTAATGCATATTCACACCAAAAAAAGGAACAAACTAGAAACCAAGAGATTGAATGATTTGGTTTTTGTGAAATTCAATTCAAAGCTGAAGGAGCGTCGATCACTAACTGGGAGAGATCCATTTGTTTCAAAGGATAGAACACATGTTATGGATTGGATTGGTGCCAGTGAAGAAGAAGAAGAAATCTTCCAAGGGTCGGGGCTCACGTGGAACTTGGTAGCAGAAGCAAGTGGGGCAGAAGAATTTGCTGAGAATAGGAGGAGCCAAAGGAATGCGGAAGCTTTGTCAACTTTGGGCGAAGAAGAAGAATTTATGAGTGATTCGGAAGGCGATGATGATATTCCAACAATCAATTTTGAAGATGATTTAGATTAGAATTTAGAAGCCGGTTTATAACTTTATATATTTGAACATTCTGCATTCTGAAACATTTTTTGATATCTAAATGAACTATGTAGCTTTTTATTGTGGTGCTTTTTTTATTTTTAAATGTATGTTTTTGTAGGAATCTAAAGGAAGCATGTATTTTTTTGTCTCTGACATCACAATTAAATGTTTATCTTTAATATTTTTTATTTAAATAATACAAACCGCATAATCCGCATATACTTCTGCATATACTTCCGCATATCCGCTTACTCGCTCGGGACCGCCTGACCGAACGAATACCGCATACCGACTTTCTGAACATTGTCCACACTAGCATGATACTTTTTACGAACATGATCAAAACAACAATATCCCTTTTGAGTTCTGGAATACCCCACAAAAATGCACTTGACAACTCTAGGAGAAAGCTTGTCATGACCAGGGGATATATGATGAACGAAGGCAAGTGACCCAAACACACAAGGAGTGAGGGATAAAAGATCCTTCTCGGAAAATGCAATTGAGAACGAGATCTTCTCTCCCAACACAGACGAGGTCATACGATTCACCATGTAACAAGCAGTCAGAAACCACACCCCCTCAGTATGAATGAGGAGCATGACTCTGGATCAAGAGGGTCCTGATAACCTCCAAAAGGTGATGATTTTTGCATTAAACCACCCCATTTGGTTGGGAGGTATAAGCACATGAAGTCTGATGAACAATACCAAGGGTTCTGAGAAACTGTTAGAGTTGAAGGCTACAAAATTCTGACGTATTGTCAGAATGAATACATATTTGACATTCGTAGAAAAAATATTCTTTATTTCATTAATGTAAGACTGAATAATAGGACCATCATCAGACTTGTTTTTAAGGAGCACCCAAGACAATATGGAAAAGTCATCCACAACAACAAGATAAAATCTGTCCCTAATGGTTTGTGACACGACTCAGACCCTAAATATCAAGATGAAACAACTCAAAAATATTATGACTACTTCGACCTTGATGACTCTGAAATGTAGATCGGTGATGCTTTCCAAGCTGATAGGCCTCACACTGAAAGGTAGAGCGAGGTGAAATCTAAGGAAATGACACAACTTCTGTAGAGGAAGATATTGGAGCATTTGGTTGTGCGCCTATTGTGTTGTAGATGGGTAAATGGATACCCCAGGATCCATTTACCACATCTAGTCTTTTTCCACATCTACCAGTTTGGAGATGTGGAGACTTCGTGGGTGCTATATATAGAGCCCCACACCCCTGTAGTCAGATGAGAAAAAGGAATGCAAAATCCGCCCCTTTGAGGGCTTCTCCCGTGGTTTCACCGCTCCTTAGGGAGTAGGGTTCCACGTAAAAATCTTGAGGTCCAAGTTTATCTTTTTGTTCTTATGCTCAGTTTATCAATTTCGCTTCCGCTTCCGATTTTCTAACATGGTATCAGAGCGGATTCGACTCTCGAGAAGTTTTTTGAAGATTTATTTTATATTCGAGATTCGATTATTGTTCATACTAGAAGATCAGTTTCAAGGAGATCAATATTCTGCATTGTTCAAGTTCGTGATTTGGGTTCAATTCTAGGGTTTCCCCCAAAATCCTAGATGTCCAAGAGCAGCGGCGCATGCTCCCCTTCTCCCTAAGGAGATCTCCAGGTGGAAGATCAATTCCTGTTTATGTTCGTGGCTATTTGAGGTTCAAGTTCGTTCGCTACGAAACCCTAGTGGAGCCCTAGCCGCACATGCTCCAGACAGCCCTAGACGCACATGCTCCAGCCCTCGCGCAAGCAATTCAGGTCCTCCCTCACGCGACACCCTATATCCTTCACACAGGTGATCCTTTTCTCGTATACTCGTGTGGAGCCCCAGCCCTCGCGCAGGTCATTCCCCAGGCAGAAGCTCCATCTCTACAGGTCATTCTCTAGGCGAGGAGCCTCTCCTCCTACGCGAACGTGCTCCGCCTCCAGCGGCACCTTCTGATTCTCCCACCGCGCGAGGCCACCTCCAGAAACGACACCTTCTCTCGAGCGCAACAGCAGACCGCGCAATCTTCAACCGCACCGCCTCTTTTTTGTTGACGCGCTCCATACTCCAGCTGCATTGGCATCCTCCAGAAGCTCCTAATGGCGACACTGGCTCTCCAAATGCTCCAGGCAACGAAGGTGCCCCATGCCCCAGGCGAAGAGCCCCTTCTCGCGCTAGGGCACCATCGACGGCAATAGAACCGCGCACTCCTCCTCTCCATCTCCTGGCGGCGCGTTCTTGAGAGGCGAATCCCATCGACGCTCCTCTCAGATTAGGGCACCTCCCCCCTCTTCGAATTAGGCAGGCGGCGCTGCGTGTGATTTTGTGAGAAGGGTTCCAATTGGAACCCTAAAAGAGCAGGCCCACATGGGTTGTGTGGTTTCTTTAAAAAATGGGAAGAGGAATATGAGAGCCAAATAGGGCGTATGCCCTTATCAAAAAAAAGGGGAGGAAGTTTTTTCAGGCCCAAGATTTTTTTTTGAAGCTCAAAAGAGGGGGAATCACTCGACGGTGTTCACCCCAATATATTAAAAAACGAAAACAGAATTTACAGAGAACAGAGAAGTTGTACAAAAAAAAGCCTACCCGAAAGGGTAGCGACAAGAAATGGATCCCCCAAATCACCACAGTGGTCTACCCCTGGGACCAATCCTCCAGAAGACGCTTAGCACGCAGAATGATATTCTCCTTGTAGAACCGTTGAGCCGCAAATATTGCCTCGTTCCTCCCCAGCCAAATGCTCCACAGCCTTGCGATTGGATCAAGAATAAGCTTCCTTTCCTTACCCCTTGAGTTAACCAAACTCTCGCACAATGCAGGAAAGGAGACGGCGTTAACCCAAGGAAGATCATCCCAAAGAGTGCGAACAGGGCCGCACTCGAAAAATAGATGAGAAATTGATTCCCGCTCCACATCACAGAGACCGCACAGCGGACCAACGTTCGGAAAAATAGCTGCACACCGATCACGAGTCATAAGCTGTCCTCGACGAAGAAGCCATAAGAATATCCCAATGCGCTCAGGAAGTTTGAGGCCCCACAAGAATCTACAGTCACGCATCAAGATATCGTCATCGACATTAAGGGAAGGAGCGAGAGAGGAATACGCCTTACGCGAAGAGAAAGATCCTTCCTTCCAGGCCCAGTGGTCACGCCCAACATTCGGTCGAGGAACATCAACTAGCAGAGCCAATAACTATAGGAGATCATCCAGCCGATGCTCCGAAAGGGCCGCAGCGATTATAGAGCTCCAGCATCCGTTCTCCCAGCAAGAGGCCACAGACGCCGCCTTGTCCTCGACCAAAGCAAAAAGACGCGGGAACATCATGTTAAAAGCACCCCTTCCGGACCAGTCATCAGTCCAGAAGCGAAAGGAGCTCCCATTGCCCAACACTGGCTTAAAAAATGAGCGATTTTGCCTAAACACAGTCGTCACTCCACGCCAGAATGGAGATAGGCGACACAGCGAGTTGCCCCTAAAGCCGCCAAGCAAGTCCGCACCCAGCAATTCCCGCAGGACATTAATCATATAGTTGTCCTCATTCCCCCATACTCGAGAAGCCTACTTAAGCAAGAGAGCTTCATTAACCAAATCCAGTTGCCTGACCCCCAAGCCCCCCAACCTCTTTGGCCAAGAAACAACCTCCCACCCCACGAGGTGAATCCCCCTTCTCCCTTCCCCATTGCGTCCCCACAGGAACCACGCATACACCTCTCCAACCGCAAGCGAATCCCCTTGGGCATACCACGGACTGAGAAGAAATAAATAGGAATAGAGGAAAGCACCGCTTTTAGAAGTACCAGCCGCCCACCCCTGGACAACAACACCGCACGCCACCCGGCGAGGCGGGCCTCCATCTTCTCCACCACAACCTTCCAATCGCGAAGACGAGTACGACCGACATCTAGTGGAAGGCCAAGATAGTCAAACGGGAGAGACGAGGGGTTGGACCCCAGGAGCTGAGCGCATTCCAGAATCTCCGCTTGCGACATGCCGAAAGGAACCACTTTAGACTTCGACGCATTAATCACCAGACCCGAGGCCTCACTGAATAGTTGCACAGTAGTGGCCATACCGGACACCGCATCGGGCCCCCCTTCAACAAAGCATAATGTGTCGTTAGCGAACTGAATAGGAGGGACATGCAGCTCCCCAATATAGCAACCCCGAGTCAAGCCAGCCTCAGCCACGCCGTGAATCATACGAGGCAGGACATCAGCCGCCAACACAAAAAGAAGAGGTACGAGAGGACACCCCTGCCGCACCCCCCTCCTCGGCTGGAAGTAACCCCCCACAGGGCAACCGTTCAGCAAAATGGATAGAGAGGCCGTGGATACACACCGCCGCATCCACGAAATCCACGTCGCAGGAAAGCCCCTCCGCCTCAAGACCGACCACAGAAATCGCCAGTCAAGGCAATCATATGCCTTAGCAAAGTCAATCTTCCAAAGGATCCCCTTAGCATTAGACCTCCTCCACGCCGCAATGAGCTCCGAGGCCACAACGAAACAGTCAGAGATATGCCGGCCACGGATAAAGGCCGCATGCGTAGGCGATATAAGCGACGCCAGAAGGGGGGCAAGTCGCCTGGCCAAGACCTTAGCGATTATTAAATATATCCCATTCGAGATAGAGATCGGACGGAAGTCCTCAATGCGGTTTGCCGGATGAGCCTTGGGGATCAACACAATAAGGGCCTTATTTATCTTGTCGAACCCACGATTGCTGGTGTAGAAATCGTGTGCAACCTCCAAAACATCGCCAGCCACCAGGTCCCAAAAATCGCGGTAGAAAGCCACAGAGAACCCATCAGGGCCCGGCGCGGCGTCGTCATTAAGGTCCCACACCACGTCTTTAAGCTCTGCCAAAGAGAAAGGCCTGATCAAGGCCAAGGAATCGGATTCAGATATAGAAGAAGCCCCCCGCCCCAACCAGCGCCAGCGGCGTGGCGTCCTGCAACCAAAGTTATTCTTGAAATGGCCCACCAAGGCATCGCCCATCTCCTTGTCGCCAGTTATGAGGGAGCCATTCACCAGGATAGAGCGGATGGAATTGTATCGACGTCTACCACTAGCCACCCGGTGAAAGTAAGCGGTATTAGCATCCCCCTCCTTTATCCATCTCAATCGAGAACGCTGCCGCCATTCGATTGATCGTTTTTTGTCCTCAACTTTGACTACATCAAGGGCATCGGCACGCTCCAGGAGTTCCTCCGACGTCAAATCGCGCGCATTCTCCATGCGATCCAGCCGCACAATAGTATCCTCCGCCGCATTCCTAGCCGCCACACGGGCAACGCGCGTATCCTTCTTGAATGAGGCCAACAGCCTACGCAACGATGCTAATTTGTGATCCAAGCGACAAGCAGCGGAGCCCTCAAAGGAGACCTGGGTCCAGTGGTTCCTGACCAAGTCTTTAAATCCTGGCTCCAAAAGCCAGCACCGTTCGTAGCGGAAGAGCCCCCGGGGATGAAGCTCTTCCCCAGACTCCTAAATAATTGGATTATGATCCGAAAACGAGCGCGACCGAGAAGCCACCCATCACAAAGGAAAGAGTTCCATGGTCTTGCCATTTGCCAAGAACCTGTCAATTCTCGATCGAGAAGCGTTATTGCGCCGGGTATAGGAAATATCAGTGGGCATCGGCCCCTCCAAGGCCAAATCCGAAATGAAGGCGATAAAGTCATCTGATCCAGGATCCCGCCCCCCGCGGCCACGCGACCGATCCGAAGAGAGGGCAGTAACATTGAAGTCCCCTCCCAATAGCCATGGAATCTCCGCAAATTCAGAGGCCATCTCCCTCAATTCCTCCCAAAGATCCCGCCGTAGCAAGTGGCAAGTAGGAGCATAGATAGCCGAAAAAACAATAGATACATTTGAGTCAATGCGAGACAACACCACAGTCAACGAGTGCCTCCCCACGCGCATGGACGAGAAATTGAAAATCCCCGATCGCCAAGCCAGAATAATGCCACCCGATGCCCCTATGGCATCAACAGATCGAAAGTCATCCACGGCATGAGCACCGAAAGATCGCCATAAGGATTCATCAACACCCAAAAGCTTCGATTCTTGAATAAAGACAACATCGCACTCCCACTCGGAGAAACGCAAGCCCAAGGCCCACCTCTTGTCAGGATCCCCGAGTCCCCTAACGTTCCATGAAAGAACCTTCATTAAGAACCAAGGGAGCGTCCCCCAATAGGAGAGATGCCAGTCGCCTCCGCCACCGAGTCTCGCAGCGTCGCGCAAGAAGAAACCATGGGGGCACCAAGGCGAGAATGAGTTCGCCTACTATAGCTTTTGCCGAATCTTGAAGAGGTTGAGGCTTCTACCGCATAGGGGGCACCCCCTACCCATGTAGTGACATCGACCCCCAAGGGTTCATCGAGCGCAATTTCCTCAGCATCGCGAAGCAAAGAAATAGTCGGAGAAGTCCAAGCAGGAGGAGGTAAGGGAGTCTGAGCCATCACAACAGAGGAGTCGACATCCTCGAAAAGGATCCGCCTAGCCAACACTGCCGAACCATCGGGCCCCAGAGGGAGACCAGCCAGGGGATCCGGAAGCATAAGCGGATCTGCTGAAACCCGCATCCGAGGCCATGACCCGAAGCGCACGGATCCGATATGGGAGAACTTAGAATGATTGCTCACGTGCCCCGATATAGAAACATGCTTGCAGATAGTCGACAGAGGAGGCGGTTGCAAGGAATGAGGCCCAAGAAAAATTACATGGAGGCCCGTTCTGCCGATCAATAAAAAACTGCAGCATTTAAAAAAAGGCTGCTTTTGTGGGCCCTAATTGGCCCTGTTTTTACAAAAATGATGAATGAAAAAGGCGTGTATAAAAAAAAGCCGTACGTAAAATGCAAAAAAATGTGAGAAGAAAGCCGAAAAAATGTGTAATCAGCTTATGTTTTCCCCCCCATATTATCTTGTCTTCTCCCAACTTGGTCGGTGTTGATTTTCCGACTAGTATAGGAGAAAGTGGGAGTATTGTGTAGAGTCATAGGTCGGATCCAAATTCCACATTCAGTTGTCAGATTCTCCAGACCAGCCAGTTTCCAGACTCTACAGATGATCAATTGTTTAGACTCGACGTCGTATATTTTCCGAGTCTTTAGTTTCAGACATACACATGGATGCGGTCTTTTCAGATGTTCACATGTGTGCCATCTTTTGTTCGTGGTCCCCATCATTCTTGTTGTTTCAGGCAGAGTTTTCATGTGAGCCATAGGTACTCCAGAGTAGAGTACCATTCTCTGTGCCAGATGGGAGAGACCCAGTTCTCCGACGAGGAGACTTCTCCAGGTGCAGTTTCAGACTCGATGGTCAGATTCCGAGTCCTCAGTTTGACTCACACTCCAACCCATTCGTCCTCCTCACCTGCACAACATGAGAAGCAACGTCCTCGATAGCAGCCGACAGTTGTGCGCGTTGAGTTGATGTTGTCTGTAATGTCTTGTAGCGTGAGTTGAGTTTCTTTCTGTTTGTCCAAGCTGAGCATTGCATGCTCCAGCTTGAGGGGGAATGTTGGAGTATTTGGTTGTGCGCCTATTGTGTTGTAGATGGGTAAATGGATACCTCGAGGATCCATTTACCACATCCAGTCTTTAGTCCCACATCTACCAGTTTGGAGATGTGGAGATTCCGTGTGCTATATATAGAGCCCCATACCCCTATAGTCAGATGAGAAAAAAGAATGCAAAATCCGCCCCTTCGAGGGCTTCTCCCGTGGTTTCATCCCACTCCTTAGGGAGCAGGGTTCCACGTAAAAATCTGAGTTCCAAGTTTATCTTTCTGTTCTTATGCTCTGTTTATCAATTTCGTTTCCGCTTCCTATTTTCTAACAGAAGATGACCAAACCGGAGGTGCCACACATAAGGAGTGACTGATCCAGTATGAAGAGATGGAGCATCGACATATGGAGATTGGATAAGTCTATAGAGATCTCCTTGCTTACGGTCAGATCCAATCACCCTGCCCGTAAGAATGTCCTGAAATGCGAGAGATGATGGGTCAAATATGACACAACAATGTAAAATCTTTGGTGATTTGACTTTTGGACAGTAAGTTCATAGAAAAATCAGGAGCATAAAGAACATTCTGAAAGCGCATTGCTGAAGTTAACTGCACCTTCCCCTGATCCCTTCTGCTATTATTACTGATCTTCCTGGTTGAGTCGGTCTGTATGTACTAAACTGTCCTCTGTCACCACAATGATGATATGATGCTCCTGAGTCCATAATCCATTCTGACAAATTTGCCCTGTAACAGCTAGTAAAAACATATGATGTATCTGATGTGGATGCAGATGTTGAGGCGGCTACCTCTGAGGATCCTGAAGGAGAGCTGGTCGAGCCAGGTGCAAGCATAATCTCTCTGAGCCGTGCTATAAGCTCATCGAACCTCTAATCAGATGCATGAGATTGAATACCAACTTGGTGAGTCTGCTCTGCAACCATGTTGAAGCAGGAAAGCCATGCTTAGACATGTATCCTCAAAGTGGCTTGGCCTGTGGCAGTATGTGCACGCCTGGCGGAGTCGACTGCCCCCTCCCCTGCCACAGTTACCATGACCACGGTACTATGTAGAGCTCCCTCTACCATGAGATGTAGCCATAGCCGAAGAGGTCTGAGACTGCTGAGTACCGCCATAAGGAGCTATAGAGAGCTTGCTCAATCTGCGGTATGCCTCCTCCATTGGAGGTATGGTGGCATCAGTAAGAATCTACGATCGAGCAACATCATACTCGGGGTTAAGAGTTGCTAGAAAAACTTCGATCATCACTGAATCTCTGTACGCCTTGAGCTGTTCTGGTGAAGCAGTCAAGGGAATGAAACCATGAAGCTTCTCAAACCTTAGAGAAGTGTAAAGGGTATAGAAAGGACGACCATTCTGCTTCGATGTGAAGATATCATGCTGAAGTTGCAGTATCTTGGACTCGTTTTTCAGCGGGGAGTGTGTAGCAGAGAGAATATCCCACATAGCTTTTGCAGTTGGCTGACTCAGAATATCATTAGCTATCTCCATTGACACAGTCCCAGACAACCTCACACACCCATACGCGCCAGTTGCTTTCCACGAGTCTTTAACCCTAGTCTTGTCTCTTGGCTCATCCTGCGTGAGGATGTGCTTCTTGCCGTTACACTGCATTAGGCTAATGAATTGCATAGCCATAATTCATAGTTTGTTCCATTCATCTTGATAATGTGTGCTGGGCCTTTGAAGGCACCCATAAATGAGACATCATCCTTGGAGTCGACTTCTGTTGTCTGACATGATGACAATAGTGACAAAGTCTGGGGTTATAGACAAGAATGACTGTCTACACAAGCATGCAAGAAGATGGTTGTTAGTGTAGACTCATACCACAACCTCTTCCATCTGTTGGAGGCCTCTCTTGGTAACTAGGGCGATTTTAGATGATCAAATCACACCATCGAAACCCAAAAATTAGATTGAACAAGAATCAAATTGCCTGTTCGAAGCGATTTTCAGAACTCGGAGGACGTCGAAAGAGGAGCAACAAGCGACCAGGGCTGCTAGCGACGGCGGTGCCGCAACCCTAGGACACCGGTGACAGCGACATCCCTTGGCTGGTTTGACGGCGGGGCTGCTCTGCTCTGCTTGAAGATCACGATGGCGGCAGCGAGGTAAGTGCCGCATTAAGGTTTTGGTGGGGTGGGATAGTTAGGGCACAAGCTCCGACCTAGTACCGTCGTTTTGATACCTTGTGGAAAGGCGTGGAATCGAATTGTCTATTCACCATAGACTTAGAACTCTCTTATACAGGAGAAAAACTCTATGGGGGAAATTACATAAAGTAGACAGAAGAAATATGAAATATAAAATAAAGTACTGAGAGATACAAATATCTCAACAGTATGTGTACCATGTATCCTCTTGCATTCCATGTTTCTTTGGGACGTCTTTAAGAGGATTTCAGGAAGTTTATGTTGGGACTGTTAGTCGTAAAGATCCCACACACATATCAGTAGGATATCCGAGACAGTCATTGGCGTCTTGCTATAGAGGAGATGACTACATTCCAGTCATATGGCATATGGAGTTTAATTACTGTCCCAGAAGGGGCTTCTGTAGTTTGCTGCAAATGGGTCTTTATAGTGAAATAGAGAACATATGGTTGTGTTGATCACGGCAAGGTTAGACTTGTGCCACGTAAGTTCACTCAGAAATATGAGGTAGACTATCAGGATACTTTTTGTGACGTCTGCCCTCTAGGATCCGGGTGCTCGGCAAATCGATTCCAACACATACATTCCACATTCAAAATCACATGATATACATATAAGCAAGAGAAAATAGCACAACATACTGGAATTTAAATTTCTTTCCATTCATAACATGCCCTTCCTTTCATTTCATTACAATTTCATCCATGTCCACATAATCGTTACATGTATGCATCAAAGAGTGTCTAGATAAACGTTATACACCTCATGTCTCTCAACAAAACTACAAGTAAAGTAAAGTAGTAAAAGCTACAACAAGTACTGTACCGCAAGAAAATCGTGTAGCTGCACAAAAGAAATAACTCCTAGCTACTCACTGTTGTGCCTTCTACTAGGAACCTGCGGATCCACACATAGGTACGTTATGAAGTTGTCCAGTACGATATAAAAATTACAACAAACAAGATATAATTAAAAAGTGTGTAAAGGAAATAACTAGGTACATTGTCCTCACAAAGAGATAAATTCTAATCACTATTATTTGATATTCATCACCCAAGCTTCATGTATAGTCGGTGGTCTTAGTCCAAGTGAGACCTCACACTATGACTCTAAGACTAGAAGAAGGCCTTATAGTTGGGGTGCCTCTGTAGGCATGCGGTAGGGTACAATGCATCCTAGCTAAGTTCCCAACACGTCCACTAGCTTCACTTAACAAACTATGGGGTGGCCTTATCTCTGGAGGTGAGTCCAGGGCAGCTACCCTCTTCATTGTGGAAGAGGATTATTGTGGTTGTTTTGGAGATTGTCGCCAAGCTGCGTCCGGTGCTCGGGGATGGTGCAAGGTTTTGCTTCTGGATGCAAGGTTTAGAAAGTCAGTATGCGGTGTCGTTCGATCAGGCGGTCTGAGGCGAGTAAGCGGGAATGCGGAAGTATATGCAGAAGTATATGTGGATTATGCGATTTCTATTATTTTATAAAAAAATAATTAAAAATATACTAATAAATTCAAATACTAGATATATATGTTTCCAAAAAACATAACATGTAAGTAATATGAAGTGAAGATTTTTTTGTACAATGTGATTTCAACAAAAAGTCCAAAACATTTCCAAAAGTCGTCCATTTAGATAAAAGAACGAATCATAAGATTCATAACAAAATATCTAAGAATGACAACTCAAACAAAGGGTCATACACAAATAATCAAACTCCTAATCTAAGTCGTCAAAAATAACAGGAGGAACTTCATCATCGCTGTCAGTGTCAGAATCCGTGATAAATTATTCTTCCTCCCCCACACTTGGTAATGCACCCACGTTCCTTTGGCTCCTCCTATGCTCCACCAATTCATCTACACCATTTGCCTTGGCCACCAAGCTCCAAGTTAGTCCCGAGCCTTGAAACATCTCTTCTTCGCCTTCCTCTTATCTGATCCACCTGCTTACATACATCATATCCTTGTCTCTTCTTTTTTTGAGATTGTTGCTCCTTCAGTTTTGAGTTGAATTTTACAAAAAACCAAGTCATTCACTCTCTTGGTTTCAAGTTTATTTCTCTTTTTGGTGTGGATATGCAATGTAAGTATTTACTCAAAATGTTATTGATTAAACAAACATCAATCTTAGTCTAATCAATAATAATAAATCACAAATATGGTTGTCTACCGCTGCAAAAGAGCTCCAGTTCCTCTCACATCCAGAAGAAGAGGATGCCAACTTTAATATCTTCATTGTCATCAACTTCATGTATGGTATCTCATCACCATATAGTGACCACCAATTAGCTAGAAGAAAAATCAATATCAACTCCTTAATTCTTTCACGCACTCGAAAATATGTATAGAGCATATATTAGAAATGACACATGCTACTACCTGGATCGAACACGTCTTCATTGACGGATCTCTGCCTGATAGCAAGGGTTTTCCATATGCACCATTTCCTTTTTTGTAAAGAACCATTTCTTTTGTTGTGATGACATCTTGAATGTCCAAATCACGGTAAAATATCTCCAAGCAATGCAAAAAGCTATTTATGACAAAGCTATCTTCAGAAACGGCTTTA
Source organism: Ottelia alismoides (assembly GCA_037367405.1). Classification (NCBI taxonomy): domain Eukaryota; kingdom Viridiplantae; phylum Streptophyta; class Magnoliopsida; order Alismatales; family Hydrocharitaceae; genus Ottelia; species Ottelia alismoides. Next base: position 30,574 of record JAZKJV010004464.1, on the reverse strand, counting down.
TCATCCCTATAGAAATAATAAGGGTTGAGATAGTAAGCTGCAAGGTGAAGAGAACTATCTAACCTCCCTCTCGACTTTGAATCAATGGCATCAATGTAGGGCTTATATCAATGTCCAATGTCTACTCTTTATCTCCTTCTTCGCATCTTCAAGCCCTCCATACACAAAACTTAATGATGGCCTCCGATCACCATCGACAATAAGCAAGAGACGAACGAGCGGGGAAAAGATCTTTAAGGTCAAGGAAACTTGGCTCCAAAATGTGGTACTAGGAACAATTCATCCTACAATTTCACCTTTCTTTATCTTGGACCACTTGCACTCTCTCCATTCACCAGAAGAAAACATATCTCAACTTCTCTTTTTTTTCAAAGACACTTTGTAGCATGAGAAAATAAGTGGAAAATGTTGTTTGCTCCGGTCTGACTATCTTACCCTTTTGGGTAAAGTGTCGCATCAAGCTGAGCGTCTTTGCATGACTGTTGATGAAAATAATCATTGTTGCGACCTTTGCTATGCAATTTTTGACCTCAGCTCCTTGCCAATTTCTTCAAGCATGAGATCTATGCAGTTAGCAACGCAAGATGACCAAACTATGTTTGGATATTTGATCTTGAAGAGCCTCCCAGTCGCCATGTTAACAGATGCATTGCCAGTCACGATTTATAGAATATTGTTTGCTCCAACCTCCTTGATGCAATCCTCCACCAACGAGGATATATATTCAACAGTGTGTGCGTCGGTTTAAGCATCAACAGACTTCAAAAAACATGTGCCCAAGCTGCAGTTAACACACAAGTTCATTATGCTTTTTTCCCTCATATCAGTCCATGTATCTGTCATGACGGAACATCCACTTTTCTTCCATGCATCCTTGTGCCCTTTCAAAATTCTTTGTTTCTTTCACTTCATCCTTCAACAATGGCTCTGTAATTTCATAATAAGATGGAGGCTAGTAGCCGCTTCCATATTGGCCAATTGATTCGCACATGCGTATGAAGGAATTCTTGGTCGCCACATTGAAAGGAATATCGCATTCTTATAAGAATTTGGCTACATATTTGTTGACACGTGCACGTTCCTCCTTGGCTAGTGTTTCCTTGATAACGGATTAGTGCATTGTGCCAATTGCAATATCATCATCATCAGATGATCGTGGTCTTTTTCCAAGACATGTTCCTTCACATGGTGTTGTGGAAGAGCCCACCGCTCTAATCACCACCTCCTCTCTCATTTCTTTCAAAGTAACATCTTTCTCGTTCTTCTTCTTCATAATTCCCTCAACGTAATCATGTATCTCCTTTTGCACTTCAGAGTCCGCCTTGGGACATGATTTGCAATTTCCTTTGATGTGCCCAAGGTGTTGTTTCTTCGATTATTTCCACATTTCGAGACTTCGCCACACAAGCAACAAGTCACAGAATTCAGATCGGTCTTCTCCATGAGATACATATATTTCCATCCCAGATTAGTAGATCTGAGTGGAATAAAAAACACATGTTCAGCAACATGTGTGGGTTCCGAATCTATGATAACCTAAATTCATGGCAAAATAGTTAATAAACTAAAATTGATATCAAATGATGACCTAAGCATAACCTAAACAAATGATGACAATTATTCATCTTCACTTGTTATTTATCGTCTTTGTACCTTGTATATCTCAAAAAATGCGCACTACTCTCTTGCTAATTATTCTCAAAAAAACCACTAGCATATCATTATTTTTTAATCAAAACTAGCTTGTCAGTATATCATCACATCTCTTGCTGATTATTCTCAAGAAAAGAAGATTATAAGTTTATAACCCATAGATTTGATAACTATAATACAAGTTTATTGGAAAACAATAGATTTGAATTTAGTAGATTTGAATTCAAAACAATAATCAATGACTCAACAACAAAGAAAAAATGTGGTTGTAAAGACTCGGAAAGTACCTGGTGGCGGTTGAAGGTGAAGATTCGGCGGAGTAGTAGTAACACGCATTGCCTAGGGAAGACAGAGGTCTTGGTTGAGTGTAAGTAGAGGTGTTGCGGCTTGAGGGAAGGAGGAGGAGTAATTTCTTAAGGGAAAGTGGTGGTGCAGGTTTGCGTGCTGCCCAGGAAAGGCAAGGAGCAACAACTCGAGCCTCGAGAGAAGGAGGAGGAGCAACCCACGTCGCCTAAGGAAGGTGGAGGAGCAGTCCGCGTCACCCAGTGAAGGCGGAGGAGTAACCCATGTCGCCCAAGGAAGGTGGAGGAGCAGCCCGCGTCGCCCAGGGAAGGTAGAGGAGCCGATCACGTCACCTAGGGTTGGGAAGAGAAAAAACGAGGAGGGGCTTTCTTGCGAGAAGCTTTGGGTTAGGGTTTAGGGGAATAAAACTGTCAATTGTTCGGTGGAGGGGGTGATCCAACACAGATTATTGGAAAAATATAAATGTTACCTCACATGAGCTAAGATTTCAGGAGATTTTTAGCATGAAAGATTACACAGATTAAAAGCACTCAGAAGAGAAAATAACACCATTGCGAGAAAGCTAAAGCGCCCATATAACAACTCTGGGCCAGAGCAACTCCGAGTCCGCTTGAGATCTAGCATGGTAGAGTCCTAAAAATTTACAAGAGCACTACAATCTACCCAATTAGTCTCCAGAGCCGTATAGATTGCTTTTGGCCTGCCACACTTGAAAACAAGTGGTCAACAGTTTCTGTTGTTTTAGCACATAGGGGGCACAAGTCTTTCTCACCACCACAGAATCTGGTCCAACAATCCCTGTTAGAGTATTTGGAGCATGCGTCACTTATGTAATAGGTGGGTAAATGGATACCTCCAGGATCCATTTACCCCACCAATGAGTTTAGTCCCATACCGCCTAGTGGTGGGACTTGGAGGCCCTGAGGAAGCTATATAAGGAGCCCCAGGCCTCCTGTAACAGATGAGAACTTCAATAGAATATCCGCCCCTTAGAGGGCTTCTCCCGTGGTTTCATCCCGCTCCTCACGGAGTAGGGTTCCACGTAAAATCCCGCGTTCCTTATTCTTGTTTTTATCCTTTATCCATGTTTACGCTTCCGCTTCCGATTTTCTAACATGGTATCAAAGCGGGTTCGATTCTCGAGGTTTTCTATGTTCTTATTATTTTTCGAGATTCGATTGATTTTCGCTCAAAGATTATTTTTTATGGAGCGGTTTGTTCAAGATCAAGATAGATTGGGTTCTAGGGTTTCAAAACCCTAAATTTTTTGAAGTTCCTTGTCAAAAGTTCTATGCTCCAGATCTGATCGTGTTTCCAGAAATTCAAGGGCCTGCAAATTTGCATCAAGGTTGATTCTGGAACTCTAAAGGTTCATTCTGGATCTCCATCGCGAGATGCTTCAATTTCTGGCCGCTCCTCTTCAAGGAAATATCATCTTCATGGCGCCTAAAGCGATCCAAGCGGCAGATCCAGGCCGCTCCAACGCCGCAAATCATTCTTCAGGCGGCATCTCGCGCCTTCCATCAACCAAAGGTGAAGTGCTCCACTCCCAGGCGGAGCCGCGTACTCCCTGCGCAATGACTCCAAGATGGTTCCCTCGAAGCATCTCCTTCCAGGTCGTGCCCAGCAGCACAGGGCGTCGTGCGCCTCCATCATGCACCGCCAGGATCCCCATCGGGGAACGACGCTCCACGCTCCAGTCGACCTCCACGCTCCTGTGTCGATGCTGCTGATCTCCTTCAGGCGGAGCCACCGCCATCTCCTACAGCCCTAGCAAATCGACCGCGCGATTCCCACCCAGTCGCCCCTGCGCATAGGCGACAGATCTCGAAACGCCCAGGCGCGCGAGCCATTCCCAACTCCATCCAGCAACAACGCGACACCTCCAGGCTCCCGCAGACGCCGCCGCGGCGTGTTCTCCTCCCATCGAGCATCCCCGCAGTTGCGGAAGGCGGCAGATCCCCAGGTCGGCATCGCGAATCAGGCGGGTTCCCATCGGGGAACCCTAGCGGTGCACTAAGCGTTGCTCCGCAGGCGGCGTTGATGAAGGAAAGCCCCGATGGGGGCGATAACCTTTTGTGTAAGGGTTCCTGTTGGAACCCTAATGGGGGGCTATTTGCTTAAGTGCCCAGATGGGTTGGGTTCCCTTTTGTAAGGGCCCATATGAGCCGAATTTAAAAAAAAGAGGGGAAGATTGCAAAGTAAAAAAAAAAGGGAAGGAAGAAGAAGAAAGCCGCAATATTTCAAAAAAAAAAAAAGAATGGCGGCATTTGTTTCGACCCAATTTGGGTCAAGTTTTAAAAAAAATGCGAAAAAAAAGGAGAGAAAAAGGCGCGTACAATAGAAAAGCCGTACGCATATATATATATATATATATAAAGGTGAGTTTTGAAAAATGCCAAAAAAAATGATGAATGGCATAAAAAAATGTTTCAAAATAAAAAAAAATTGTTCAAAAAAAATGGACGGCTTATTTAAAAATATATATATATATATACATATATTGATGAAGAAAAGCCGCAAGGAATCTTTTGAGAATATTCATGTTTTTCCCATATTTATGTATCATCTTATCTTCTCCCAACGTGGTCAAACAATGTCATTCCGACCAGTATGGGAGAAAGGGGGAGTGTATGTAGAGTCACAGGTCTTGTTCCAAGATTCAGATATCAGATTTTTCAGACCAATCAGATGTTCAGACTCTACAAATTTCAGACTCGATGATGACGCATGCCAATCATTCTTGTTGGTCGGCCAGAGCTTTCATATGAGCCATAGGGACTCCAGAGCAGAGGACTATTCCCTATGCCATTAAGGGCAAGGGTTTTCATGTGGTATCATAGGGACTCCACAGTAGAGTACCATTCTCTGGGCCAGTTTCACACTCCAGCCCGTTCGTCCTCCTCACATGCACGCCATGAGAAGCAACGTCCTCGACTGCAGCAGTTGTGCGCGTTGGGTTGATATTGTCTGTAGTGTCATGTATTGTGAGTTGAGTTTCTTTCTGTTTGTCCAAGCTGAGCATTGCATGCTCCAGCTTGAGGGGGAGTGTTAGAGTATTTGGAGCATGCGTCACTTATGTAATAGGTGGGTAAATGGATACCTCCAGGATCCATTTACCCCACCAATGAGTTTAGTCCCATACCGCCTAGTGGTGGGACTTGGAGGCCCTGAGGAAGCTATATAAGGAGCCCCAGGCCTCCTGTAACAGATGAGAACTTCAATAGAATATCCGCCCCTTAGAGGGCTTCTCCCGTGGTTTCATCCCGCTCCTCACGGAGTAGGGTTCCACGTAAAATCCCGCGTTCCTTATTCTTGTTTTTATCCTTTATCCATGTTTACGCTTCCGCTTCCGATTTTCTAACAATCCCTCATAAGGATTCTGTTTCTACGCATCAACCACAAGAAAACTATGATACAAGAAGGAATCTTCAAACCACCAATGAACTAGCAATCTCTAACCAGGATGTCAGAATCGGTGACAGGAGACCTATCAACACTCCTATAGGCCTTCTTCACGGAGAAGTCTCCATCACTCCAAGTTCAATGATCCCTCCCTGTGTTCGGAATAGAGTGTGAGAACAAGACACCCTGAAGGTCAACATACTCCAAAACCCGTTTGTCAGAAAAAGCTCCCCTGAAGGTAGGCTACCCTGTATTGTCGAGCTAGACATCCACAACTCGCTCTTCCTGAGAAGTTGAAGGAGTGAACAGACGAGGGAACTTTTCTGCCAGGGTTCCACATCCTGTCCAATCATCTGTCCAAAAGGCAAAGGAGTTGCCATCTCCAAGAATTGACTTGAAAAGCATACCCGCCTACAGGAGGAGGGAGCAAATACCCTTCCAGAAAATCAAGCATTGAAAAGATGGAGGAAGAGAGATACCAAGACAACCTTGAACAACATATATGCATCGCATAGCTTACAACAGAGATCTTCACTGATCCCCCACGCTCTGGCAATCCACTTCATTAGCAAGGCTATGTTCATGATTTCTAATATTTGAACCCCAAGTCCTCCCTTCTACAAAGGTAGAGTTATCGTCTCCCAGTCCACCATGTAAATGCCAGGTGAATCTTGGCTTAACTTGCCCCGGAAAAACTTCTCATAATCCTTTCTAGCCTTTTTCAAATACCAATCAGAAGAAGTCTAGATGACATAAAAAAATACAACGATAGTGGCCAGAGCTGCCTTCAGAAGAACAAATCTCCCTCCACGGGAGAGAACAAACACCTTCCACTCAGATAATTTCCTCTCCATCTTTTCTACAATGGGTAACTTATCAGACATCCACAATCTACCACAAGTTAGGGGAAGTACCAAGTAACAAATAGGCAGACCCCCACGAGTTGTTCCCAGCTCTGAGCAACAATCCCCTTCCTCCACACCATGAAGGTTGAACGAAATAGCTGCTGATTTCTGCTTGTTCAATTTGAGCCTGGAGATCTCCCTAAAATCTCTACCGCAACTGCCATGTTTGCCGCCTCCTGTCTTCCCCACATTTTGGAGAAGAGGGATGGAGATGTCCCCACATGTGTATCCACAAGTTGTGCCATGATGAACCACACTTGAGACCATGTGAGCAAGGATATCAACCGCAATAACAAAAAGGAATGGAGCGAGTAGGCAACCATGATGTACCCCTCTTTGTGGCTGAAAGGACTCACCTTCAGGTCTCCCGTTAACAAGTACAGAGTAAGATGCCGTTATGCATCTTTTCATCCAGGATATCCAAATATCTGGGGATCCTCTTTTAGCAAGAGTTGACCACAGGAAACACCAACCATTTGTATCGTATGCCTTTGAGAAATCAATTTTCCAAAGTAGAGCATTTTTGTGCCGCCTCTTCCAATCATCAATAATTTATGTTGCCATTGCTAGATTGTCTACAATATGTCTACATGGGATGAAAGCGGATCGAGCTGGTGAAAAATAGATCCAAGGACTATGCCCAATATGTTTGCCAGGATCTTGGACACAATAAGATAAACCAAATAATTCTGAATATTTCTCCCTGATACCGAATATTCTTTATTCAATGACCTTCTAATCGAATACCGGATAATGACTTCTGCAACACTATTGGCAGAGAAGCTAGAGTGCAAACTTTCTAGTTGGAAAACTTCTTGTCTCTCCCATAGGGGTCACATTGTGCTTCCGAAGCTTGTTTTTTCATTCTGATGATCTTATCTCCACCGGGGTCTTGCTTGTTGGTGTGTGCAGTTGTCTAAGGGTGATAATTAGGAGATTCTTTTGGTCAAGTTTGAGTGGTGACTCACAAGGCATACTGTTAGTGGGTTGAAGGCATATAGTTTAACCTAAGGATGATGAGAGTTCGTGGGATCTAAGGCTTGAAGTGATAAACAAGGCTCTAATGATGAAATGGATGGCTAGGCTTTGAGGGAGTGAAGACAACCTTTCATGTAGGTTGGTAAGGAGCATTCATAATGTCTTGGCCATATCGTTGCTCTCATGGAACTCATTCTCTTACTTCCTTCTGGTATATTTCTAGTAGTTCGTGACTTGTGTTAGGTAGTGGTTCCTCTTTAAGATTCTAGATTGATGAGTGGGTGGGAATGGGGCTACTTGTGACAAGTTCCAGGGGTTGGTTGTTTAGCGATGGATCGTGATTAGACTGTGGCAGAGGTTTGGGCCGATGACTCTTGGTGTCCCAAACTTTTCTCTGATTAGAAAGTACTCAAAAAGATATAGAGACTAGATGGAAACTATATTCATAAGCTTTTCATAGGGAAAGGGAGCAAAGAGTTTATTTTGGGAGATCTTGCTGGTAGTGAATGTTACCTGTACAGTTATTCTATATGCGTCAACAGATACTAATATTACCTACCTCGGGTGAGACGAGAGATGGAGTAAATAAGAATCTGGAGGTTTGGAGACATACCTTAGAGACTAAAGTATTTCGTATAAGTAGGGCTAAGACTGAATATATGGAGTGCACATTTGATGAAAACAACAGTAAAGGACTTGAGGCGAAGACTGGACAATAACATTCAAAAGAAAGATTCTTTAGATACTTGAGATCTATTTTGTAATAGGATGAGGAAATTGATGGAGATTTTACTCATAGAATAAATGCAGGTTGGCTAAAGTGGAGATGAGTCTATTGTTCTTTGGGATAGGAAAATCCCTTTAAGTCAAAGAAAAGTATTGCAAAGTAGCCGTGAGACCTCTCATGCTCTATGGCTTAGAATGTTGGCCTGTGAACCATAGACATGTGCAGAGAATGACAGTAGCAGAAATGAAAATGCTAAGGTGGATGTGTGGTTATACACGAAAAGATCGGATTTGGAATGATACGATTAGAAGGAAAGTTGGTTTAGCTCCATAAGATGAGAGAAGACCACTTAAGATCGTTTGGTCATTTGCGAAGGAGGTCGGTTGATGCACCAGTTAGAAGATGCAAGATTTGGGATGTTGTGCCGGTTAAGAGAGGGTAAGGAGGCCCAAGAAGTATTGGAACGATACTATCCGAAGGGATCTTAGTTATTTGGATTTAAGCCCGAGAATGACAAAAAATAGATTTGAATGGATGCAAAAAAATCCATGTAGCCGGTCCTACTTTATTGTGGGAAAAGGTTTTGTTGTTGTTAGGAAGTACATGATTTCTTGCAATTATCAAACGTGATGGGGTTTGTTACGAGCCCCTTAATTGGGCAGGATCATAGGTACATGAGTGGTGGTGATTTTTCAGTTAAGAATGCTTACAAAATTTTATCTCCCACCACTATTTTTCATCCGGGGGACCTGCATAGAGATTGCAAGATGAACTGAGGTTCTTAGGCACATTCAGGGTAAATATTTTTTCGTGACTGGTGAAATGTGGGCGGATCATTACGAAAGGTGCGCAAGGCGAGATTTTCTGAAGATGCAGATGTCACTTGTCCACTTTGCGGTGTTTGCCCCAATGATATTGGGCATCTTTTCTTTAGTTATAAGCAATACAAAAAGTATTTGGAGTTATACTGCAATTGAGTGGGTGGATTTCTTTTCTGCGAAGGACTTTTGGATGTCTTTGCATACCACCCAGTTAAAACTTCAAACCATTAGCTGATCAACTTAGGCCTATTTCCGTGATTTTGGCCTCGTTGGTCTGTGTGTAATGGTGTGATTTTTCATGAGAGATTTTATACGGAGATCGCTTGATTGCGTGGCGTTGCCATCACTTTGGGCGGTACGCTTTTTTTCTGTTCAAAATAAATCTATGCTCCAGCTTGAGGGGTAATGTAAATGTGTGAGCATTAGTGTTAGGGTTGAGTGACACCCTTTCTAGGATGCTTATGTTTTTTTTGTTTGTTTGTGCTAACTCTAACCTTATTCTCTCTATGTATAATGAGGTATATTGCATACTATTTAATTTATTGAGAATTGCATTCCACAAGCACATATGCGCATTCTATTCTAAAAGTGAACTCATCCCCAGTGTGGTATAGCTCAGTCAGTGTTGACCCCTAAAATTCTAAGCGAAAAGTTCAAATTTGTTGCAGTCCATCCCTATTGTGCAAGCAACAATTACAAGACAGAGACATGGTGTGAAAAGGTACTTAGTGATTATGAGAATACATGATCCAAAAATGATGAAATTCCATTAATTCATAGTTTCACCTTTTAGAGGGGCAATATTGAAGACGCCACATAGATATAAGTTCAGGGGCTGGATCCTGATGTTTTAAGATTGGGACCTACATGAAATTTTGAGGGTATCGTAATTTTTTCTTACATTGTTTTCCTCCGTGCCTATTATATGGGTTTACCTGCTACATTTGCTATTTTATCTGGGTTTGGATTGAAGGGATGGTTCTATTTCATCCCTCTTGCCATGTTCCGTCATCAGAGATTTTGTAAAATGTGATGGGTCTACCTGCTATATTTGCTATTTTATCTGGGTTTGAATTGAAGGTATAGTTCTAACCCTCTTGCCACATTCTGTCACTAGAGATTTTGTGTCAAAAGGTATCGACCATGCGTGTGCTTTGTCCTATCTTTGGCTGTTGTAATCTACGTTTCTCTATGCAGTTAGTTAATGGCTGGATTTAGTTGGCACTTATCCTGGTTAACTAGGGCAATCAATTCTGTTTAATTTTCCTTTTCTTTTAGTTATGTGGATGGAAGAGCTGGGGGGAGATATCATATGGGGGTCGCGATTGTGTAAAGCGTGCCAAAACCGCCTACCTCCTGGTATGGGAAGTCTGCAGCTTCTTATGCAAGACCCCTTGTATGCTTTTCAGCAACCGTACATTCTTACCTTTGTTTTCTTAACTTGCTGGGCTGCATTTGCGTGAAGAACTTCCTGGTATAAGCAATTATATATTTTCCCAATGATGCAGTGATTGAAATTCTCTCGCAGGTTTTGTCCTGGATGGAAGAAAGGCATCCTGGTATCAAGCACAATATCATTTCTCAAATTATTGGTCTGGATAGCTTAAAAGCAGCTGACATTGATGAGGATGTTTCACAATTTGATGCAAGAGATGTACGATTGCATATGGATGGCCTCTTCTTGTTGAAAGAGCATGCACTCAACTTTGTGAATGAATTTATGGCCCTCTACACAAATGGACCTGCTGGAGGCGGTGGTATCAGGTTTTTCATAGTTTTAGGCTTCCAAATTCATTTTTCCTTTTAAGAATTTTGAATAGGGAAATCCTACGATGCTAATGAACTAGTGTCTCTCTCTACACTGATATTAGTTGTGCATATTTTTATCAGAACTGGCTACAATGAAGAAATGTTGCTTCTGAAAGAACTTGTAAGATCCTAACCTGAATCCTGATGATCTTGTCTCCGCTATACTGGTGTAGCATTTTGCTGGCATATATTGTATTATTGTCCTTTTACTTTAGTCCGATTTTCTTATAAAGAAACATATCATATTCAAGAAAAGGCATCCCAAACAGTTCAATAAAGCTGGTGTGTTTTTAGTGAGCACAACATGCACAAATGGGAAGGGCTTATGCCACCATGTTTTATGACATAAAGATAGCCGTGATGCATGTAGATGCTTTTGGAGTTCATTTTTCTTCACAGAAGTTATAAGGGTTGTTCCTAACAAAGATACAAAGATGGCGCAAAAAGAAACAAATTTCTACTTGATTCAAAATCTTTATTTAAACTGTTTAAGATATAATTTTTGTCTCCTTTGCAGCTCTACTCTTGAAACTGTAAAAATGTACTCATTTTTTTCAAATAAACAATGAATCTTCTCCTTTCTGAAGTCACAAATGTGTGATTTAGAACCTCCATGGTTTAGATGAATACTCTATAAAACCAAACTCTAATTGTATGAAATTAGCCGGACTTCCAATTTGTTGTAAACATATATATTATCTACTTATGTAGTCTTTTATTATTTTCCATTCCTGCAGTACTCTTTATGTAATTTAGCCATAGGCTACTCTCCTATATAAGGGAGCCTAGGGCTGATGGAATAAACTTCTTCTATTTTCCCAACATGGTATCAGAGCGACGGTCCTAGATCGGAGTTCGTGAAACCCTAGCCCTAACCCTAACCCCACCCGTGTGCCTCTCTCTCTCTCTCCGTGCGCCGCCAGCACCCACCCGCACCGCTGGTCGTGCGCCTCCTGCGCACCAAGCTCCGCGCGCCGCCGCTGGCCGTACGCCCGGAGGTCTGTGCGCCTCTCCTGCGCTGAGCTCCGCACCTCGCGCGCCCCATCTGCGCACGGTGCACATCTCCAGCGCACTTCGTGCGCCTCTCCAGAGCATCTCGTGCACATCCCCAGTGCGCATGCCCTAGCATTCTCCAGCGCACATGCCTGCGTTCTCTATCGCGCACATCCAGTGCGCACCTCCAGTGCATCCCGCGCCTCCAGAGCGCACTCCTACGTGCATCTCGCACACCTCCAGTGCGTACGCTTGCGCACTCCTGCGTAGCATCTCGCGCACTTTCTGCGCCCGCTCGCGCGTCATTGCTGCGTGTCCGTTAGTCGTGAATCAACCCTGCACGAGTTTGTCTCTAGCGCAAAACTCCAAAGAAATGGGTTGGGTTGCTTGAAGTCTACACATGCGACTAAACTCGTACATGTTAGTGTAGACAATTACAATTCCAATCTACTACTCCATTCTTCTATTACTAGTATGTCAGAAAGCAAGGCGGATATTCCATCTATAGGTACCTTTCGAGGTCTAGCGCCTATTGTAAAGATGGATGGTACGGACTATGAACTGTGGGCAATGCAGTTCATGAGTATGATGAAGTCAACCGGTAAGAAACACATCCTTACCGAAGACGAGCCTGCTGAGAAGATTGGAGTTAATGCCTCGTGGGAGGCGGATGACGCATATGCCAAAGTATGGCTATCTGGTACTCTAGCAATCGAGATTGCCAATGATATTCTTCATCAGCCCACTGCCAAAGCAATGTGGGATATTCTGGCTGCCACATACTCTCAAGCGAAGAATGAGACGAAGATTCTGCAACTTCAGCATGACATATTCACCATCAAGCAGAATGGACGACCTCTACACTCACTATACACATCTCTACGAGGGATATTCGAGAAGCTGTACAGCTTCATGTCCCTGACAACCACGCCAGAGCAACAGAAGACCTACCGGAATGCTACTATGGTAGGAGTTTTCCTTGCTGCCCTTGATCCAGAGTACGAGGCGGCACGGTCTCAGATCTTGGCAGATTCTACTATACCTCCTATGGAGGAAGCTTTTCACAGACCGAGTCGGATCACTGTCCCCTCTACGGCCACGAATCATATTGCTTCAACAATGGCTACCAACAGGGGCCCTGGAGGTTCTCATACCCGTGGCCGTGGTCCTCATGGTAGAGGTCGTACTCGGCCAATATGTACCTACTGTCATCGCACCGGACATACTGAAGATACATGCTACTCTAAGCATGGATTTCCTGCATCTGCACGAGTCGCTGAGCAGATACAGATAGAGCCTCCATCTGCTGCCTCTTTGGATTATCGGTTTGATGATCTTGTTGCCCATCTAAGGGGCATTATTCCTCCATCTGGCCCAGCACCCACTACTGAGAACCAGTCTGATGCTGCTGCATTCGCTTCTGCCTCTACCAGTGCATCAGGTAGCACACTTGCATTTACTAGTAGTGGATCAGATACTTTAGCTTGGATCATGGACTCGGGAGCCACACATCATCTATGTGGCGATCAGAGTCTACTTACAGGATACACAGATCCCTCCATGTCGAACAATGGTCATTGCTAATGGCATACATTCCCCAATTACTGGTCAGGGGGAGATTAGACTGACATCATCTATGCAGCTCAAGAATGTGTTACACACACACCTGATTTTTCAATGAATATATTATCTATCAGTCAAATTACAAAGGATTTACAATGTCGGGCAATTTTTGATCCATCTTCTCTTGTTTTTCAGGACATCCTTACGGGCAACGTGATTGGTCGTGGCTATGAGCAAGGAGACCTCTATCGCCTCAGTCAGACTTCTTTTGCTGGAACCTCATCCCTACCTACTGGATCTGTATCTCCTATGCTATGGCATTTGCGCTTTGGACATCTACCGCTTCAGAAGTTGCGTCGTGTGTTACCCGAGGGTCTGCCTCACACATCTATCCAATGTGAGGCTTGTCAGTTGGAAAAGCATCATCGGTCTACCTTTCCCAGTCGTCAGTGTCGGAGCAGTACCTCCAAGTTTAAGTTATTTCATATTGATATCTGGGGTCCGAGTCGTGTTCCTGATCATCAGGAATACAGATTTTATATAGTTATTGTGGATGACTTCTCTCGTGTGTCATGGGTGTTTTTGTTAAAGAATAAATCTGAAGCAGGGAATATTATTATCAATTTTCTTAATGAGATTCGTAATGTTTTCTCCACAACTGTTAAAATTGTGAGAAGTGATAATGTCCTGGAATTGTGTACTCATGTCCTAGCCAGTTACTACTCATCCCAAGGGATTATCCACCAGACATCCTGTGCCTATACCTCCCAACAAAATGGGATCGCTGAAAGGAAACATCGTCACTTACTAGATGTCACCAGGTCACTTCTTATACAGAGCCATGCTCCTTATTCTTACTGGGGTGACGCGGTTCTCACAGCATGCTACCTAATCAATCGTATGCCGTCCTCTGTTCTAGGTGAAAAGATTCCTTTCTCTCTTATCTTCCTTGATAAAGATCTGTTTTCCCTTACTCCTCGTGTGTTTGGTTCGGTTGCTTTTGTCCACCAGTTGTCTCCCGGTACTGACAAGCTCTCTCCTAGGGCTGTCAAGTGTGTGTTTGTTGGGTACTCCAGAACCCATAAGGGGTACAAGTGCTATGATCCATTGCGCAGGCGGTATCTAGTTAGTGCAGATGTTACATTTTTTGAATCCGTAATGTATTTTTCATCCTCAGGTGATCAGTTGATACCTCCAACTAATACCGATGCCATTTATGTGACACCACCATCATCGTTGCCATCATCACCACCACCACCACCACCACCACCACTACCGCCATCATCTGCACCTCCTACTACTATACCTGTTTCACCACTACCATTTCATTATACCCGTAGGCCTGCTCCAGCTCATGGTCATGACTCATCACCTAGCTCGCCCAAGGTATGTTCTGAAGATATTACTATTGATGGATCTGATGATGTTTCTGAGCAGGATGTTCCTATTGCTATACGTAAGTCGAAGCGAAGCTGTGCTTCATATCCTTTAGCAGCTTCTGTGTCATTTGAGCGACTAACTGGAGATTTCAGGAACTTTGTAGTTGCTTTGTCAGTTGTAGATATTCCACGGAGTTACCAAGATGCTATGAAGGATAGTCGATTGCGTCTAGCAATGGAGGAAGAAATGACGACACTTCAGTCTAGAGGAACATGTAGTCTGGTTCCTATACCTGCAGATGTGTCCCCAGTGAGCTGCAAATGGGTATTTACAGTCAAGAAGAATACAGATGGCATTATTGACAGATACAAGGCTCGTCTTGTTGTTCGTGGCTTTACACAGACATACGGGGTGGAGTATCTTGATACATTCTCTCTTGTAGCCCACCATTCCACTCTACAGATCTTACTGTCTGTTGCGGTTACTTGTGACTGGCCGCTATATCAGTTGGATGTGAAGCATGCCTTCTTATATGGTGACTTACAGGAGGAAGTCTACATGCAACAACCACCCGATTTTGCTGTTGAGGGGGAGTGTTCCAAGGTGTGCAGACTTCATAAGGCTATCTATGGCCTTAAGCAGAGTCCCAGAGCATGGTTTCAGAAGCTCTCAGATCTTTTTGAGAAACAGGGATACAAACGTTCAAATGCTGATCATTCTTTGTTTGTACAAAAGACTTCCAGAGGTATTATTGCAATCATGATCTATGTAGATGACATCTTGATTACAGGTGATGATGTACAAGGGATAAAGAAGGCGAAAGATATGCTGGGTAGCGAATTTGTCACCAAGGACCTTGGAGTTAGATATTTTCTGGGACTGGAGTTCGCCAGAAATCCGCATGGGTTGGTAATGTCTCAGAGAAAATGTCACTGACCTGTTGAGTGAAACAGGAATGCTTGGCTGCCGACCTGCTACCACACCGATGGATCCCAGTATGAAGCTATATGATGATGATACAAAGGAGGTGGATAGGAGAAGATACAAAGAACTGGCGGGCAAACGTCTATATATCACTATCACTAGGCCTGACATAGCCTTTGCTGTGAGTCGAGTGAGCCAGTTCATGGAGCAACCACGTCAGGTCCACATGGATGCTATACATATGATACTCAGGTACCTCAAGTCATCCCCAGGTGCGGGTCTGCTGTTCAAGAAAGGCAAGGTGATCTCTATCTCAGCCTGTGCAGATGCAGATTATGCAGGGTGTCCCAAGGACAGGAAGTCCACCTCTGGGTTTGCTGTGTATGTTGGAGATTCCCTAATCTCGTGGAGGAGCAAGAAACAAACTGTGGTAGCAAGGTCCAGTGCTGAATCTGAATATAGGGCTATGGCCCAAGCTAGTACAGAAATGATGTGGGTAAAAGCTGTGCTTACAGATTTACATATAGAAGTCCCACTTCCTATGGCTTTAGAATGTGACAATCAGGCGGCCTTGTTCATTGCAAACAATCCAGCATTCCATGAACGAACCAAGCTCATTGAAGTCTATTGCCACTTTATCCGTGACATGATTCAGAAGGGATTCATTGCTACATCCCATGTTAGTTCAGAAAATCAAACTGCGGATATTTTTACGAAGGCATTACTGCGAGGCCCGTTTCAGAAGTGTGCGTCCAAGCTGAGCATGATTGATATCTATGCTCGATCTTGAGGGGGAGTGTAAACATATATATTATCTACTTATGTAGTCTTTTATTATTTTCCATTCCTGCAGTACTCTTTATGTAATTTACCCATAGGCTACTCTCCTATATAAGAGAGCCTAGGGCTGATGGAATAAACAACTTCTTCTATTTTTCCAACAGTTACGTTGCCGAGAATGATGCTGCAATGGGAAACAAAATAAGACAGAAAATGGAAGATGCTGAGATTGGAAATGGGGTTAGACAGACTCTTGTTTCAGATATCAAATATCAGCAAAAATATAAAATAGGCATAATAATCACAGTAATAATTAAATGTGGATTTTTTTTCCACACAGTTGAATAAACTCAATGGAATACTTGCCAACAAGCAAAAAAACAAGATTGTGCTTAATGGTTTCCTTCTGGCACCTGGTCAGTCTTCCAACATTGCTCCATCTACCTGGAGTAAAATTTTCTGAATTGCATCCAATTGGGAAGACCCACTTAATGGTCTAGTGGTAGTACAGTGTGTCTACCACACAAAAGATCAGGGTTCAAATCCCACTCTTGCAGGGGTTGCGTTAGCTAGTCGACGGCCAGCGTACAAAAAAAAATAGTCGAATCTTTCAACATGGATTTGAGCAAGAATCCATGTAGCCAACCTTACTTATAGTGGGAGAAGTCTTAGTACATTTTTTTTTGCATCCAATTGGGAAGTATCTTTTCAATTCATAAACAATGAAGTACAATGAATCTCAAACACAATCTACCCTCGATTTGTCTCTGTGTTCTGTTTGCTTCTCTACATCATTGCTTATTTTAACTGTTTCTGAGAAGCCCCAATTGTTCTTTTGACGCTTCTTGCCTTTTTCAGGTCAGTCGGGAGAGTGTCTTCTGGAAAACCGAGGCCTGGAGTACAGATGCAGGAGGTAATATGCAAAAACGCATCAATCCATCTGTCTCAATCGAGACAGATCCCGCAAGTGCGGCCGGGGCTCCAAGAAATTCCGTGATCAAGCCTTACAGTGGCGAGGAGTACCCACGGTTATCTGCACAAGCAAAGTTGCATCAAGGCCCGGCACCCTCGGGTACGCTGCTCCCCTTATATGAAGTTGCACATAGCAGGGCAGGGGATAAGGGGAATGACCTGAATTTCTCCATAATCCCACACTTCCCTCGAGACATTTCAAGGCTTAAAAAGGTTATAACATCTGGATTTGTGCTGGCCGCTATGTCACCCCTTCTCGATATGTCACAAATCCCTGATAGCCTAACAAGTGACAAAAGAGACAGGAAGATGGAAGAAAATCCATCTGTCGAGATCTATGAAGTCAGGGGTATCCATTCCCTGAATATTGTGGTCCGCAACATCCTTGATGGCGGTGTCAATTGTTCTCGGCGGATAGACCGGCATGGAAAGACCATCTCAGATCTCATCTTGAGCCAAAAAGTCATGCTGCCACCCCCTTCTGCAGACATGTAAACTTGGCTTAGTTTTAAGTTCACATGAGAACATAAATACTCTTCTGCCCACGGAAAAGGGTGCACAAACCTCATACAGTACAGTACTAATAGCGCTGAGAATGAATTATATGCGTTAGGGTAAAACAAGTTTGGGAATACACCTTGCTACCTTGCTCTGTTTTTGTGTCATCGCTGTAAGAAATATCTTCATCTCTGTTTGCTAATTTGAAGGAACTGGAATCACCCTAGGTTGTTTTTTCCACCCCATCTGGTTGTTGCTGGGGCGGGTGTCTGAAAGCAAGCCAATGCCGAAAAAATTATCATCTGGAGTAATCTACATAAAAGGTAAATAGGCTCCTCATTTTTGTAACAAAGACGGTCCTGAAGACCTGAAACTAGCATGACCCTAACTTGCTGTTTGTTCGGTGCTCCAATTTTTTTCGTCCCTCTCTAATGTCATGTCTTCCCTTCACTGCTCTCCAACCCCTCGTCACTCACCCAATAGGGTATGCTGCCCTTTATCGTTGACCTTTTAAGACAAAATAGCTCTAACTATTGGATTTTGAAAGACATGTGAGTAGAACAATATTCATAGCTCGAATATGCAAGGTTGGATATTTCACATGTATTTTGCCAAAAGAACCGAGGTTACAACAGGCCTTGCTGTAGGTATTCTTACAGCAGAGGATCTGACCTGCTTGCCTAATTGGTGCATTGGTGGTTGGCCTATGTTTGATGTCTTTTTTCTCTCTTTTGATATTTGATGAAACTGATTTCATCTAGACCTTGCAGGGAACCTCCAAATCATCATCGCTCTCTCCCTGTAACATCCATGTGGCAAGGGTAAGGTGGGTTCATTCTCATGCTAAATATTGTTGGGAGTAAACTTGATCTCCGCCTTCGTTGGCTGCTTGCTCTCCTCAAGCTTAGCATTTGTTTTTTGTCTCTCGTCTGGGCTTTAAGTTTGATGTAATCAGGTGCGGATCTAGTGTGTGTGTGTGTATAGAGAGAGAGAAAGAGAGAGAGAGGGATGATCCTGTGAGAGCCAAAATCTGTGAGAGCATGAGAGCAGTGATTTTGGACCACTAAATTTTGTCATCTCTCTCCTCATTGATTGCAGGAGGAGAGAGGAGCATAATCTAGTTATCCAGATTCACTGCTCTCATGCTCTCACAGATTTGGCTCTTACAAGATCAGCTATATATATATATATATATATATATATATATATATATATATATATATGAGATCCTTTATCCATACCAAAAAAAGAGATTCTCGATCCAATAAGGAATCCCATCCCACTGAATTTCTTATACTTTTCCACTCTTGATTTTTCTATTTTCTATAATCAAATTCACATTTTATAGAATTCCATTTGAATATTATTATACTATTTACATCTGAGGATTATCATATTATTTACATCTGAGACTACTTAGTAACTTATACTACTATCTAAATAATATATACAATTATCCTATCCAATTATCTGATGAGGATTCATATGACTGGTATTCCTATTCCATTGCTTGCGCATCCAACCTTTCCTCTTTGAAGGAAGGAATATAGCCCTCTACTCTAGGAGAGATAAGGGTATGGGATTTCGGTGTAATTAATCAAATTAACCTACTTAGCCATTTGATATATATAGTTTCGGGGACAACTCTTGGAGGACTCTAGATTGGAAGTAGGAAAGCAGGAAAGAGCGACCATACTTGTCGCATCTCTACGTGCGTCGAGACACCCTCGTTTACCCTAAAAAAGAGGCTAATATAGAAATTCCTTTTTATGAGTTGTCAGGGAAATCCTAGATCCAGATCAGAATAGAAAGATGTTCTCTTCCTACTAGTATATAGCTTGGGAAAGGACTTCGAGTTCCTCGAGTTGAGGACTTCCAACAAGCATATAAAATAGAAGACTTGGGATTTCTGAAAATTTCAAAAATCAGGGTGATTTTCTACCTACCGGCATCAGTTTTGACTACACCTGAAATCCTTATTTTTGCTTTTTTCAGGATTATGGAACCCATGAGTTCTTCAAGTACAAGTATCGACAAGATTGACTAACCCCCCATCTCTGCTCCTATTGGCCAAGTATTCATTAAGTTGTATTTAGATAAGAAATCTCAATTCTTAAAGGACTCATAATTTTCATCGCTTCATAGTTTTGAAAGGAATATATATATATATATATATATATATATATAGGGCTTATCCAATGAGCCCTGTGTCCATTAACGTTTCAATGAGCATCCATTCTCGGCCATACACATGTATTAGTAATAACTATATTTCTAATTATAGGCTACCACGTATTTAAAAAAATCCTATATTTCCTATTATATAACGTCCTTAAAAATTGGAAGACGGTTTTGGAAATAAACGATTCAAATAAATGATTTCACACGGATGATTAAGGATCTGAATGCTATGATAGTAATAAATATAATTGGGTTAAGTAAATGCTTATTGTGAGATCAGTAATATCAAGAACAATGGTCAGTAATTTACATCCAAATAGTTACATTATACAGAATTCAGTAATATGTATAAAATGGTCAAGTAAATGTGTGTATTGAGATCAGTAATAACATAACAAATGGTTAGTAATACCATTGTCTATGTAATGTGCATTGCATTAACAAATGGTTACTTTCTTACTTGAGCAATGCCCATGACTTACTGACCATTACTTTGTTATTACTTGAGCAATGCCCATGACTTACTGACCACTACTTTGTTATTAATGATCTCATAGTAGCTATTACTTGAGAATCGTACACGTATTACTGAACATGTGGTTAGTAATACCATTGTCTATGTAATGTGCATTGCATTAACAAATGGTTACTTTCTTACTTGAGCAATGCCCATGACTTACTGACCATTACTTTGTTATTACTTGAGCAATGCCCATGACTTACTGACCACTACTTTGTTATTACTGATATCATAGTAGTTATTACTTGAGAATCATACACATATTACTAAACATGTGGTATAAGACATAGATATATACATTACTGAACACAAACAATAATTTACTTGATAACTGTATATATATTACTTGAGTATCATATCTAAATTACTGAATTCTGTTCAAAGTAATAAAATATATGGAAATTACTGCTCATTTCTTATGGTTTTACTGACTTCACAACAAGCACTTGTCCATTGTGTATATATTACTGAAATCTGCACCATGTAATAAAATGAATGTAGATTACTGAACGTTGTTTGGATATTACTGACTTCACAACAAGCACTTACTTGTTCATTGTGTATATATTACTGACCTGAGCATTTGGATCTCGAATTTCTGCAAGAAATCATCGATTCAAATATTTTCTTTCCAAAACGATCTTCCTATTTTTTAGGACGCGATATAATTAGAATATCACTTATTGTTAAATCGTTTTGCATATTAATCTCCTTCCAAAAACAACATCCTTCGAAATAGGGAACAACTTAATTGCTAATACACGTGTCTGGCCTACAAATGGTGCTCACCGAAACGCTAATGAGCCCTGTGCGCATTGGATAAAAATCCTATATATATATATATATATATGGTTGATCTTGTGAGAGTTAAAAACTGTGAGAGCATGAGAGCAGCAATCTGAACCACTAGATTATGTCTTCTCTCTCCTGATTGATTGCAGGAGGAGAGAGGACAACAGAATTAAGTGGTCCGGATTCACTGCTTCCATGCTCTCACAGGATTTGGCTCTCACAGGATCATCCATATATATATATATATAGAACTTGAATTGAGGTGGCACCTTACCATACATATGGTGCGACATCTCCGATCAACCGTCTGATATTGATCAACGGTTCTCGACAATATCACCATTATACATGAAAACCACTATTAAAACTGGTTTTGATTCACTATTTTTAGAAACAAATCTCTTTCTTCGGTTTCATTCTCGATTATATTGCTAAATATTGATTGTGAGTAATTATTATCTAAATTTAGCATCTCATTCGAATGAGAGGGAAAAAGACGAGAAAATGTCTTCAGTGGAGGAATGAACGACGACGATGGAGGTGTGTGACAATGGCGTTGGTGGTCCGTGACGAAGAAGACGATGCATGGAGTGACAAGAGATGGTTGCGCATGGAGGTTGCATATTAATAATCATTTTTTTCATTTTCTTTGTATTCGTCCATTAAAAAAGTTCCAGGTTAGTTTGGTTTGATTTGATCTATGTTTCCACGTTTCATTTTGATTCCATGTCAATCCAATCCTCGATTATCGTCGATCAGAGATCATTGTTTCTCATCTATTTATTATTTCAATCCATGTCTCCAGTCTTCATTATCTTTTTCATTTTCAATCCATATCTCCAGTCTTCATTGTTTAATTTCAAGTTCAGTGCTTTTGATTGAATGATCCATATATACGCATCGGGTTTTAAGTTAAGTGATGTTGATTACATCGTTCTACAACGCATTACCATAATTACTATACATATGCCCAATTTACAGTTTTCTCTCTCATTTTCACAATGTCATAATGCATTTTACACCCAAACGACTGCTGCACTACCTGTACAAGCACATTCTAGTTATTTTATATTATCTTCAGTCATTTTACGCTTCCATATTCTATTTACAATATCTTATTATGTTTTTTTACATTATGTAGGTCACGTAGATAACTTTAAATGAGAGGAAGAAGGATAAAGATCGAGACAATCAGATCTTGCAGATGTCATCAATTTGGAATTGACTGCAGAAAAATAGGAGACGAATGTAAAAAGAATGAGGGAAATGTAAAATACGAATTACAATTTTAACATATGTTAATGAAATGATGGATTTATTTATTGTAAGTCTTCATTTTGTTAGAATGCCTGACATGGAATTGGATGGACATAAACTTCGTGCATTGAATGTAAAATAAGCCCGATGAATGTGAAATATGGACTATTTATTTAATATGGATTCATTTATTACACTACATATTTAATATCTCCTAAAACTAATATGGCATATGACATGTAATATTTAACGTGTTCGCAATTTACCCCATCTAACAAATTAGAAATATAGTTGTAACAAAAATCCCATCATTTTAGGAATCTTTTACACGTGTACATCAATTAGTTAACACTGATCAAAGCACCCTATATTTTAGGAAACACATCTACACAAAAAATTCAAATTTTCATCGGATTTGGATTATTTATGCGAACATCAATGCTATGCTTTTGTAATTTACAATACGGAATTGTAAAATATCTCAATCATTTGTAAATTGTTAACATTTATTTCAAAGCACGAACCTTTATTCATTCGTATAATTCTGGCAAATTATGTACATCACGCGGCATATATCTAAATATAGAAAGATCAATGGCATGTATTTTAACAAATTAGTGCTAATTTAATCCACCTACATATTAGGAATATTAGTTGGCACGAAAACCACCCAGTGGTTTCAATCTCACTCATACAGTGATCATCCAACGGCCTAAGATGGCACGTTTCCATAAGCAAGAAAAGGTGTCACCTCAATTCAAGTGCACCATATATATATATATATATATATATATATATGGTTGATCTTGTGAGAGTCAAATCCTGTGAGAGCATGGGAGCAGTGATTCTGAACCATTGGATTCTGTCATCTCTCTCCTGATTGATTTCAGGAGGAGAGAGAAGATCAACATCCAGTGTTCCAGATTCACCGCTCACATGCTCTCACAGATTTCGGCTCTCACAGAATCAACCCTCTCTCTATCTATATATAGGGTTCTTTCCAATGAGACTTGGTCCTTACATCTCTAAGGGAAGGTCAAATAATTTGGTCATTAGATGCACTCTTAACGGATGAGATTAAAACCATTATATTATACAAAATCAGATTCACAATAACCACCGGATCCTTAAAGTATGGAAGGTCAAATAATGTAATTTGGAGGCAAGAGTGGGAAAAAATAACATAAAATCGAGAGATTTGGCATACAAAAGAAGGTACGTATTCTACAAAACCAATATTTTAAAATACATTATATTGCATAGATCCTATATATTAGTATGGCAATATACAAATCAAAATGAACCATACCTACCGATTGCTATTTTTAGGAAGTACTAACCATCAATCCCTAAAATTATAGGAGGTCTATTAAAGGAATAATGATTCGGGGGGATCATACATTTATGTTAAATTTGATGAATTTGATGTACAAAAGAATGGATATATTACGCAAAAAATAGAGCTTCAACTACAAAACAATAGCGTAGATTGACTATTTTTTTAGGAATTGTACAAAAAGAAATGTTACCCTAACCACATATTGGCATTTTATTCGGAAGGAATTTATGGAAGTATTGATCACTCGAATTACGCCTTTATGCTATTAAAGGAGAGGTTTTAGGGATTCCAGAATAAAAAATCGAAACATAATATACAAGCGCCTACTACACAAATACAGTACATAAGCCTCTTACGTGAATACGAACTATTTTTAAATAATTTTGAGTTGCATGTAAATGATTCAATTTGCTTTCTGATTCGTTTCGGGACATCTTTTGGAAAGAGTAAATGAGAAAGATGATGAATGGATAATTTTGGAAATTATCAAATGCATGAGACACGAAGATCTGCTGATTCTAGAAATTATCAAATGCACAATACATGAAGATTTGTTGATTCCAGAAATTATCAAATGCATGATACACAGAGATCTCTTGATTCCAAAAATGCTAATTATATTTTTGGAGTGCTCACATTCTTTAGATAAGCGATTTTGGGAATATAATGTGGTTTTAATGAGAACCGTAGATGGGAAGAATAAGATGATCCAACGAATAATATAATTAGCATTCCTTAATGGATGGACTATGTCCCATTGGAAAGATATCCTATATATAGGGGGGCTTCCAATAGTATACGTCCTTGCTGAGTTCAAGAAGACTATCCTTTTTTGTAGAAAGCACAAGCACTTTAGTAGAATACATATAAATTTTTTATTATAGTTGCATATTATAAATATAAAACCGCATACAAAATTGCACGTTATAATAAAAACATTAAAACTACACATTATAATGCAAATTGTATAGGTATTCTACTAAAGTCATTGTGTTTTTTACAAAAAAGGTCGACCTTCTTGAACTAAGGAATGATTAAGTCCTATTGGAAGGAAATCATCTATATATAGGGGGCAAATGGGGCTGCCCTAGGGGGAGATAACTTAGCTCCCCTACCCCAATTTTCCTATTTTTTTAAAAAATAAATCCTCAGTTAGATTTTTGTGGTTAAATGCATGTATATAGCATTAATTCGTACAAAATAACATTAACTAATCTCAAAGGCAAATGGCAGGGGAATGCAAGTGGCGTTGGCGACAGGGCACACCCACGGCCGACGACGTCGAGTTGTGCCACTGGTCTTCGTGGAAGATAGGTTGCGGTGCATCGATCTTCTGCAATGACGGGTTCATTCGAAACCTACACAAAGAAGAACGGGTTGAGAAATAAGGAGTTGAGAAACTAGCAGATCGGTGTCTTGAACGGAGTTCACCGGGGCTCCACCTTCAGGCGGTGCGAAATCCGCCACCTCACGATCGCGATGGCTTCTCCCATACTTATCGCCTTTAGATCGGAGTTCATCGGGATCCCCTTGGTACGATGTATTCCCCCCTTGTGCCATGGTGATGCCCTTACAACCCCTCCAATTGGCCATCCTGCGCTGCCACACCTCCCCTCCGTGTATGTCGCCGTTGCCGCACCACCTCTCTTATGTGTGGGGGCGGCGGCAAGACTCGAGAAGACCGCCAACTAAGCAGCCTTCCTGCTGGAGCATCCGAGAGAGAGAGGGTTCCTCCAATGGGAACCCTGAATAGAAAAGTTGGGCTCCAGGTTGGCCACTGAAACAAATAAAAAAGGTGAGTTTTTTTAGGCCCAACTGTGGGTTGTTGTTATTATGGGCCAAGTGGACAATGTAGTGTTTACAAAAAAGGAGAGTTCAGATTTGTGAAAATTTGACCGTTAAAGAAAAATTATAAAAAGGAGGACAACAAAAAAAGGGGAAAGCAAAGAAAAAGTGAATTATTAAAAAAGAGGGTTGAAAAAAAGACGAGCGTACAAAAATATGTCGTACGTGAAAAAAAGCAGAAGCAGAAGAAAAAGAAGAACAGAAAGTCATAAAAAAGAGAAGTGGACGGCTTAAAAAATATGAAAAAGAGAAAAGAATAGCCAAAAAAGAGAGAACGGCTAAAAAATAATTTGTGAAAAAAAAAAGAGAGAGAGAGAACAAAAAAGAGAGGAGACACCTCAGTCCAAGGGCAAGCCTAGTTGGTGAATCCCTAACGGAACCTGCGATTCATCCTATATTTGATCGCGTGATGATTTGCCCTGATGAACCCTCCTGTGGACTTGGTCATAGACTTCTTGGACCTCAGTCCCCATTCCGCTCCTACCTCTCTCAAAGAACAGAGCTTCAGACCTAATGTGTCATACCGTGAGTGAAAGCAAGTGAAGTATTTTGTTTGATCCCTTGTCATTTGTTCTCCCAACTTGGTCAAGCATCTTTCTGTATGAAAAATAGGGAGTGTTAGGTAGTGGTTTCTAGACCCTACCATTGTTTGAGGTGCTCTATGTAAAAGTGACCTTGTGTTTTATAGCTCTCCCAGTGGGAGACTCCAATGTTTTGCTCCATTTTCCAATGACCATGAACTCCTTGTGTATGGATATTCCTATGGTATGAGACTGTGAACTCCTTGTGTATGGATATTCCCATGCATGTTCCATTGATCGTGAACTCCAGTACCATGGATATTCCCACAACATGTGACCGTGAACTCTAGTGTATGGATATTCCCATGACAAGTCCTGCGATCGTGAACTCTAGTATGCATGGATATTCTCACGACAAGTTTCAGTGACCATGAACTCCACCACATGGACATTCCCACGGTTTTATTTGTTGTTCGGTCCTTCAGAGAGATGGAGAAGTCTTCATAGAGAAGACATGTTGCGGTCCAGAGGTCTCTCGATGGGAGACTCCTTTCAATTCGAGCCAGTTCACACTCCAGCCTCTAGTTCCTCCTCACCAACATGGCATGATAAGCAACGTCCTCGACAGCAACGACGGTGTATGCATTATGTTGATATGTCTTTAGTGTTTTCTATTTAGTGAGTGAGTGTCTTCTTTGTGTTTGTCCAAGCTGAGCATTTCATTCTCCAGCCTGGGGGGGAGGGGGGTGTTGAAGGATATCTTTAATGGCTCATGTGTTTAGTCCCACATCTTGTGATGGTGTGAATTTGGTGCCTTGGTGGGGCTAAATATAGAGTCCCACACCTCATGTATCCATTGATAAAGTTCAATAATCACATAAGTTCTTTGAGGTGTTCTCCTGTGGTTTCATCCCACTCCTTAGGGAGTAGGGTTCCACATAAAAATCCTGATGTTCTTTACTTTTCTTATATTGTTATCTTTGATTACGCTTCTGCATTCTTGTTTTCTAACAACTACTTTTGTCTCCCGTCTTCTCACCACCTCTTATCTTTGTTATCTTCCTTTCCCCCATTGATCATCCCTCTCATAGGGGCAGAATAAATTTTTCTATAAGAAAACCATGTTTTTGTGTAAATCATGGTTTAGTTCATCTACTAGACAACCAAACTAAGGGAGGGCTACAACTGTTAAAAGTATAGGAATGTAGGCGTACAATTGGTATTGCAAAAAATGGTAGAAGCTTAAATGTAAATGTAGAATATCAATGTCACAAATGTAAAAAACTTATAAAAAATATATGTAATGTAGAAATAGGTGTATGTGAATTATGAAATCTGAAGTCATTTACGCTACTAAATTAGAGGCGTAATATAAATATCAATATATGTGTTTGATGGGGCTGCTTGTTGCCCCCGTGATGAATCTCCATTTTATTACCTTTATTCTTTCATTTTGTCCTTAAATCCCTGGTTAAATGCATGTATATAGCGTTAATTCGTACAAAATAATACTCAATAATTGATTGGTAAATACTACAAAATACTGTATTTAATACAAAAATTCAAGAATAAAGTAAAGAAAAGAAAATAAATGAAGTGTCAAAGACACTGAGTGACCTTAGATACCGAGACCCAATCATCAAGATGACCTGGTGGACAAAGAATAAAGTAGGGGGAGATAAGGCATCCAAATGTGCAGAAAGCACCATACAGAAATCCAAATTCTCTAGCTCAATAATAGGCTTTTGGGACCTATTATATTTTCCATTATTATACCTCAAATCACTAAACTCTCAACATGAATATTGTACATAAAAAACAAAGAAAAATACAAAATTTATTTCACTCAAAAATAATATACAGAGCTCTCGTGACACACAAAAACAAAAAAAACTGTAGTGAAAACTTCCCAGATCTGTATCTCCTCCATACACACTCAAATTGACGAAACTCACCTTTATTGCTCATAAATTTAATTATCTATTAATGAGGTCATTTCATTTAATTTGGAGTTGAAATGTAAAAGGTTGGCTTCGGGTCCCTATTGTACTGTATACCTGCATATACTATTTCAATATATTTATTCTTTATATTTTAGTTTTCTCATATTTCTATATACTTGTAAATATTATTTGAAATACATGTGAATAATAAATATAGAATAAATGCATTAAATTCATTAAAATAAATTAAGTATTATAATATATAGGTAAATTATACCTATATAATACATATATATATATAATTATTTAAGTAAATAAATAAACTCAGAAAAATAACTAAAATATGTAAATATGTAACTAAATAAAAGTATAAATAAATAAAATAAGTAAATATCAGAGTAAAATATACAATACAAAAATAAAAATAAAATACTGTAAATACATGTATATATACCTATGTATATACATGTAAATACAACCTCTAATATACCAACTTGTAAACATAAATAAAAATACCCTAAAAATACTAAATAAAATAACATACATATTTCATGTTTTAACCAAAAATTAATAAAATCACTGAGAATGGATTCATCAGGTAAGGTTTCTGTGATCGGTGTACTGCTCAGCTGAGTATCTTGGCATTCTATTTCAGATAGATGATCTGCTACCACGTTCTGAACTTCAGGCTTGTCTCTAATTTCGAAGTCAAATTCTTGGAGGAGAAGGATCCATCTGAGTAAGCATGATTTGGCATCCTTCTTCTGTTGTAAGTATCTGAGAGTAGAGTGGTCATTGAAAATAATGACTTTAAATCCTAGAATATAGGATCCGAACTTCTCTAAAGTGAAAATGACTTCCAGCAATTCTTTCTCTGTAACTGTGTAATCTCTCTGTGCTTCATCAAGTGTCTTGCTGGTATAGTGAATGGCGTAGGCAGTTTCTCTCTTCTTTGTCCTTGGAAAATCACAATAATGAAGTCTGATGCATCCCTCATGATCTCGAATAGGAGAGACCAATTCGATGGCTGTAGAACTGGAGCCTGGGTTACTAGATCTTTCAGCTGATAAAATGATTGGAGAACCTTCAATAATGAACTCACTCTCCTTGCAGAGAATCTATATGAGAGGTCGAGCGAGTTTGCTGAAGTCCTTGATGAATCTATGATAGAATCCAACATGCCCAGAAACGACCTCACATTCTTGACATTCCGAGGTGGCTCGAGTTTAGCAATGATGTCCACCTTAGCCGGGTCGACTTCCATACCTCACATGGAAATGACATGGACCAACACAATCTTTCAGTGACCATGAAGTTCCTCTTTTCCCATGATAAGACCAAATTCACTTCACGACATTTCTACAATACTCTGTCTAGTTGCATAAGGAACGAATCGAAGCTGTCATCATAGACTGAGAAATCATCCATGAAAACTTCGAGAAAACTCCCGATCATATCGACAAAGACTGCTAGCATACACCTTTGGAATGGGGCAGGAGCATTGCACAACCCAAAGGGCATTCTTCGGAAGGCATATGTGCCAAATGGACAGGTGAAGGTTGTCTTCTCTTGGTCCTCACGGGCAATCACCACCTAGTTGTACCAGAATTACCCATCTAAGAGGCAGAAGAATTCCTTCCCAACCAATTTTTCAAGAACTTGATTAATAAATGGAAGAGGGAAGTGATCCTTCTTTGTAGCTGAATTCATGCGATGGTAGTCAACACACACGTGCCAAGACATTGGTACTTGGTTAGAGATCTCCTCTCTTTGGTCATTATTAACCACAATGAGCCCTGATTTCTTCAGAACAACATGCAAAGGGCTCATCCATTTTGAGTCGGAGATGGGATAAATGAAATCTGCTTCACAACACTTTGTGATTTCCTTCATAACTACGTTCCGAAGATTACGATTCAATCTTCTCTGGAATTCTTGGGACGGTTTGCAGTAATCTTCAAGATACATATGGTGTGAACACAAGGCCAGATTTATCCCTCGGAGATCCGATACTTTCCAACCAAGTGCCTTACAGTTTTTCTCTAAAACCTCGAGAAGTCGAGATTCCTAATCCGAAGTCAGCGTGTTGCTGTTGATGATCAGATACATGTGTTCTTCACCCGCAAGGAAGGTATACTCCGTGGACACTTCTGATATTACACTGGTAAGTAGATGGTTTGCTGAGTTCAATGAGGTGATTTCCACCTCTATCACTCCTGGTTCTGATAATAATGTACGGAACATATCTGCAATGAATTCTTCATGCTCGATTTGGCATGAATTTTCTTCAAACAAGCTAATCACTGATTCAGATTCTATATCCTATCTCCTAGTTGATAGTGAATCATGGATTGACTGTGCTTTCCAGGTCCTCCTCTGAAGAGAGGATTTCATGTATCAGAATGTCATTTAGAGATATTTGTTGATCACTGCTATAAAAATGTCACAGTCTTTCTGCTTATTCA